>APFE030074118.1:0-64633 GCA_000404065.3 Pinus taeda | reverse complement strand
GGGGGGGTTGGTGGTTATAGGAGTCCCTCTTATTCGTTGTGCCAGGCACAACATGGGGGTCACATGGGGGGCCTCGAGAATTTTTTGTTGGACCCTATATTAGGTGGGCAGACCTACCTATGGTTTTGGGCGTGATGGTTTTCTGCCCATTGTATTTTGTAGATTTGGTTAAGGGAACTACAATTATGTTCTAATCTAGGATTAATGGATTGGGGTTTATGAATGATTCAACATGTATATATCTGTATTGTAACATTGAAAGGAACATAATGAAAAATCAATCTGGTAGTCCCGGTTTTGGGATCCAGGGGAAAATCTCCATGTATTTGTTTTATATTCTCATCATTATTTATTTTTTGTTTTTAGAATTCGTCTACAGGTAATTTATGTATAGGGTTAAAACTTACACAAATTTCTATCTCTAGTAAGAAAATTTTGGAAGGGCAGCATAGGAATCACTCAAAGTGCTTAGGGGGGGCCTCGAGAGGCTTGGGAAGCCTCCTTATTCAAATTATTAGATTATAGAAGGGAACAAAATATGATGATAATGGTATTGGAATAAAAAGGCACTGGGTTGGTGACAAAAATTACAATTGTGTATGCATTGGTGATATACAATGAAAAACAATTTTTTTGGGACACCCTGATGCATCTCAAGGACGAGGATTTAACTAAAGCAATATGATTACTAGTGACTTTAACACAATTCTATACTACTCTCAAATGTAGGGGAACATTGTAAGGGACCAAACTTAATATCTGACTAGGATCTTATAGATATTGTTCCAAAATAAGGAAATTTCACATGGACAAATTATAGAACATGACCAAGCTACATGGCAACAATACTAGACATGTTCTTGATCCATAGTGACTAGATGTTAAAGGGATGGGATGTAATGAAAAACATTATTGCTCAAGGAGAATCAAGCCATTGACCAATCTCATTACTCCTTGAAGAAGCCAAAAACCAGGGGCCACTTCCCTTCTAATTTAATCTTCCTAAGGTTAGAGAAGAAGAAGTAGTGGATCTAATAAGGCAAGCTTGGAATACCCCCCTTTCAAGTTCCCCTCCCTTCACATGGGAGTTAAATCTTAGAGAAGTCAAATATTTTTTTAGGAATTGAGTGAAAAATCACTATCAACCCCCATATGGAAGGAAAAAAGAGGTCATTCAACAGTTGAACTCATTCTATTTAGAAATGGAGAATTTAGGCCATAATAGTACAATAAATTGCAAAGGAAAAAGATCTTACTCTTGAGATTTTCAAGCTCAGTAGCTAGGAGGAGGAACATTGAAGGCTTAAATCTTAGAGTTTTTAATTGAAATTAGGAGATCTAAACGTGACCTTCTTTCACAAACAAGAAAATACAAGGGAGAAAAGGTATTTTCATTTCGAGAATAAAAGATGGGGCCTTTAAACATTTCAAAAACCTCTACTTGAATGATTGAAATTTGGATCACTTGGAGGTAGATCACTTTCTAGATGAGGTTCCAATGGTCGTAAATTAAAATGAGAATCAAAACCCACTAAGAGAAATTAGTGAAGAGGAATTTTTGGAGGCAATCTGGGGCCTAGATCTTAACAAGGCCCCTAGGCCCAATGGCTTCTCCTTTCATTTTTTTAGGCTTTTCTATCATTTAATTAATGGAAATCTATGCAAAATGTTGAACTGAACAAGGAAAAAAAGAAAAAATAAGGGAAGCTACAAAATCCTCTTTTCTAGCTCTCATACCTAAAGAATCTAAGCCTTCATATTTTACAAGTTTCAGACCAATATTTTATGTAACTCAACATACAAGATCCTCAAGAAAGTAATAGGAAATAGGCTAAAAATTCTCCTTCCAAAACTCATCTCTAAGAACCAAGAAGGCTTCATGCAACAATAATGGATTCTAGATAGTACAATCTTGGTTCAAGATACTTTTCACACCAGTAAGGAAAGTGGAGATTGTGTGATAGTAATTGAGTTGGACATGGCCAATGCCTTTGATCAAGTAAGATGTCATTCATTTCGTTATAAACTTCTAGAAAAGTTAGGATTTGATTCCAATTTTATCAAATGGATAAAAGCGTGTATAAGCTTGCCATGGACATATTTTATATCTAGTCATGTTACCTCCTTTTTCCAAGCTACAAGAGGTCTTTGACAAGGTTGTCCCCTTTTGCCTTTATGATACATAATTATCACATAAAGCTTGAGTAGGAACTTAAATAACTAGGCATTTAGTGGGACTCTCAATAGCAAGAAATGTAAAATATCTAAATCACTCACAATTTTCCAATGATACTCTATCACTATGGGGAGCCTCCAAAGTAATAGCAATCTGCTTCAGAAAGACATTGGATACTTATTTATCTCTCCTTGGTGGAAAAAACCGATAAAAGAAAATCCATATATATGGATGGAATTGTCTAGAAAGTGTTTTGCAAACACTATTATATGTTTTAGAATTTCCCTTCTCGGCAAAATGGAGTGAATTTAAGTACCTGGGTATTCCAATTTCAATTAGAGCATATACTATGGAGGATTGGGATGAAATTCAAAATTTTAAAAAGAAAATTCAAGTTTGGAGGTGGGGTAAGTGGTTAAATCTAGCATGGAGATATGTCTTAATAAATATTGTTTTATCCTCTCTTCTAATTTATCTATGTTCATGACTTATGGCCCCCAAAAGTGTGATTAATTAGTTTGGAATTCTTAATAAGAAATTTCTATGGGAAGAGGGGAAACAATGAAAGAAATTTCATTTGGTGAATTGCAACACAATCCAACTTCCCAAAAGTGTAAGAGGCTTGGGTATAAAATATTTTTATTTAATGAACTTGGCTTTAGGAGCCAGGATTTTCAGACGCCTCATTATAGATTCAAATGAATGGTGGAAGCAAGCATTCCTATGAAAACATTTTCATTTTTCAAGTGTAATCCATTTGGAAAATCATGGCTGGTAAAGAGCGTGTTAGTGAATACATGAGCTTTGAAAGGCCTCAATATCTCTTGTTGTAAACCACTTAGGATGGAAACCATGAAACAAGAAAAGAATCAAACTATGGATAAATGGCTTTGTTGACATAGGGCCATTAGAAAGAAAGGAGAGTCTTGGTGAATTACAATGAAAGATGGATGAGATGGGGCACATAAATATATATGATATATCAACTTAGGACACATGAACAAGAATATGGCAATGTTGGAATATCCCAAAACTTCTCTCACATCTATTTCATCAATGGAAATAAATTCTTCTACATCTAAAAGGTGAAGCTCCCATAGAATGTAATATGAAAGATAACAAAACTTGGAGGCCTACCAACCATCTTGAATACACAGTGAAAAATGGATATAATAGTAAAGCAAGGAATTTTCTCGTTCCCCCCCCCCCCTTCTCCTCTTTAGAAAAAAAAATCTAGTAACAAACACAACATCATAAATACCTTCTCTTGGGTATTAGTGCATGGAAAACTTTCATGGCAAAGAATCTTAAAAAAATGAATATTTATTGGCCTTCGTGGTGTGTATTCTCTTGAAAATCCGAGGAGACTTTGAATCATTTATTTAAGGAGTGTGAATTCCCATTGCAAGCTTGATGTCTTTCCATTGAAGAAGTCTATTATTTGACGGAGATCCCAAATACTCAGATTGATATGCTTGTTAATTGGATAAAAAACTTCAACTCTCCTTTGAAAATGAACTCTATCCTAGCCCACTTCTCGATGGTACTTCCAAAATACCTTTGTTGGAAGATTTGGTTGGCCTGAAATAAGCTCATCTTTAATTAAATTTAGTCAAATCCATATTTGATTTATGTTAAATCACTCTCTCCTTGTTGAGGCATTGTTAGGTTGAGGGGTTAATTCCATGGATCTAAAGACCCTCTAAGAGAATGAAAAAGCTTGGCTCAGTGGTATCATAAAAAATTGATCACTCTAGCAACTTCATTAATAAGCTATTTTTTAAACAAGACAATTGTCTAATAATGAACAAGGATGACCTTCAAAAATGGATCAAATCGTGAGGGAGAGATTTTCTATTTGTTGATGGGGCATCCAAAGGAAATCTGAGGGCAATCGAAGTAGGAGACGTTCGCGTTAACCCCAATGAACAAATAGAATCAAAATACAGATGGGGATTATGTCAAGTAATAGATAACCATGCTCAACTATGGGATCTTTGGTAAGGATTGTGATTATTGTTGGATCTCAACATACAAAAATCCACCATCATGGGAGATTCATTTCTAATCATTTGTTAGGTTCAAAATAACTGATTCAATAAAAAAGAGGTGCCCCATCCTACTATATGTCGCATTATCTTAATGGTTGACCAGTTTAAAGAAATCAATTTCTTCCATGTGATAAGAGAATTAGATTCTAATGTAGATCAAATGGCCAATTTAGGTGTCCAACTAGAACAAAGCATTTTGAATTATGTCAGGGTTACAATGCATAATAAAATTCCTCCATGAAAATCCCCTTTGCTCCATTTGTATTTCTTTCCATGTGAACAACCTTAATAATTTGCTCACAAACAATGCAGATTTAGATCCACTCCTCTCTTGTGTCAAACTATGGATAACAAATGGCATATATATGAAACACGATGTGGAATTTCTTACTTCTCGTTGGCAAGGAATGAGGCAACATATTTTTGGCACACTTTTTATTTGAATGAAGAATGGCATTGTAAATGTTCCCAACCATTGATATATATTATTGTCTAGGTAGATTAAGGATGGGACTTTTTAAGATCCTGAATTTAATTATCTATGGGATGGATGAAGGAGACCAGTATGATGTATTCACAGCACATGGAACAAAGGACAAGGAAGAGAAGGTGTGACAAGGGTCGTTCAAGAGATGTCAAAAAACCAATGTTGGAGAAGGATCCAACATGCATGGATTTGGAAGAAGAGGATTGATCCCAAGGCGCTAAAGCAATAGGAGATGGGCAGAGGAGAAGCGCTCCTCCACTCTGAACTAGTGGGATCTCCTTGATATTTTATCATTACGTCACATGTTATGTAAAGTGTGCTAATCTTAGGTGTTTTATTGCACATATATAGATAGAGGAAGATACTTTTGACTTCTATTGTAAGCACAACATAAATATTTTTTCCCTTGTTTTTTATATAGATGGCTATAATCCACATATAATTTTGAGAGTGTAATTTTAGTTATGGCTTTGCTCCCAAATATCTTTTAATACAAAATCTATCAATCGTTCCTTCTTAGAAAAAGAATAATGAGTGCGATGACATTTGAATAAAGACACCCTAACTCAAGATGTTATGATTGTCCATTAACATTCAATAAACATTATGCATGCATACCAATGTTAATAGTACAAACCTTTATATTTTCATAATAAATAATATACATCGCATTGTTGTAATCAAATGACATATATAATGTGATATATGCTATTGTATGGGCATATAAAATGGTGTATATGCCATCATATATGCTCATTGAATGCTACACTTTAGGGTGCATATTGCCTTCCCCACCTTCAAAAGCCATCCAAAGTACACTCAAGACTTTAATTGATCTAAAACTCGCAAAATTGCAATCACACATATGTGGATGTTTCTTTGTGAGCCTACAACAAGTCAATATAATCTACCCATTGATGGTACTATTTTTTGGAGCAATTTAACTCTTCTACATTTTGGTTATTTATGTTAGAACTTGGTAATAATTTATTTGGTAAAATCATGGTTTTTTGTTATTTAAAATACATTTTTGAATGCATAAATAGATTCAATGGCTTGAAAAACTCCTAAAGCACTCGAATTATACACATTTCAAAATGCAAAGTTGTGATTGAAACAAATCCCTATTGGATTTTGGACAAAATTGATTAGACAATATTCCAAAAAAATAAAAAAACTAAAAAGTATAAGATTTAAATTACATGTTTGTTTTCCAAACACATAACAAATACAAAATTATTGAGCCGAGAGGTTCATTCTACAAACCTGGTATGAGGGTGATGTGTAAGTATGTCCATCCTCAATGTGGAGTTGACCCATGTCCATCTTAAAATAAAAATAAAATATTATATAAGAAAAGCAACGTCCATAACAAAAAAAAAAGAAGACAAACAAACAAACAAACAAAAAAACAAAAATGAATATGCTATACATGTTTAGTTAGTTTTCCATATGATGTAATATAATTTCATGTAAAGTAATTAGAAGTAGACAAAAAAAATTAAAAGAACAAATTTTAATGTTGCATATAATAAAAATATTCAATGTGGGTGAAATACAAATTAATATTGATATATACTTAAAAATGTATTAATAACAAAAAAAAAAATATTTTAATGTGTAGGAATTTGTACTCTCAAAAATTCGATCCCTCACGGCTTATATTAGATCAGTGCTATGTTAGTTACTTATTCAATGAAAGAGATCAATCTAATTTATGAAACAATAGTGTTCTAAGCAGGCATGAATGATATTTAATTATTTTTAAGAATGAGTTCTTAAGTGATTATTATGATTATTTTATTAATTAATACTTAAAAATTAACTATTATGAAATTCTTAAGGGGCAAATTCGATTGGTAGAATCTGATTAACAATTTCAAAATGATATTCTTGAAACCTTTAATAACAATGAAAATTACTTTAATTGCAAAAATTATTCAATTTAAAAGAAGGAATAAAATATTTGAATAACTTTATTTTATTTATTTATTCGAGATATATATATATATATAGTATCATAAATATATAATATCATATACTATAATATTATTATACATCAAAAAAGTCTCGAACATTAATAGTTAACCTTTTTAAATTGGTGACTTTGTATCAAATGTCACCACAAATTTTCAAAAATTTCACTCGTTTCTTTAAACACGCGACACTTTCAATATAAATATATAAAATAAAATAAAAATTGTATAAAATGCATTATTGCATTGAGAGGCACTTTACAAAAATATGGGGGCGATGTTGTAGATGATTATTATTATAATATATTGGAATAATAATAATCAATATTATTATTCTTGATCATATGGATGGAGGGGGTTGAGAGAGACATAGAAAGGCAGAGGGAAAGAGAGAGAGAGAGCAACCAATTTAATAAGAAGAAATTCGCGTCCCTGTAATATAAAGTTAACATACTATTGTTTCTTTAACATGTTATTTCTTTGTATATTATTATTGTTGTAATAATCAATAATATTGATTATTATTATCCCAATATATTATAATAATAATAATCTCCATTACAAGTCTTATTATATTAGGCCATACATATCTTATTGATTACACAGAGTGACAATTCTTGATCATATGGATGGAAGGGGGAGAGAGGAGGAGAGAGAGAGCAGAGGGGGGAGAGAGGGGGAGAGAGAGAGTAAAGGGGGGAGACAGCGGGAGAGAGAAGGAGAGTGGGAGGGAGATAGTGACAGAGTTGGAAGGCAGAGAGAGAGAGAGAGAGAGAGAGAGAGAGAAGATGGCAGGGAGAGAGGGAGAGAGATGATAGGGAAAGAGAGAGAGGGAGGTGGGAGAGAGAGGGAGAGAGATGAAGGAAGAGAGAGAGAGAGGAGGGGAGAGAGAGAAGGAGAGGGGGAGAAGAGAGAGACGAAAGAAAAAAGACATAGAGAGATAGAGATGGAGAGAGAGATGGGGTGACAAGGGAGAGATGAAGAGAAGGGGAAGAGAGAGAGAGATAGAGACGTAGATGAGGGGGAGGGAGGGAGGAAGGAGTAGAGTGGGGGGATAGAGGGAGGTGGGAGAGAAAGGGAGAAAGAGTAAGGAGGAGAGAGGGAACTTGAGAGAGAGAAGGAGAGAGGGAGGGAGAGAGAGGGAAGGAAGAGGAAAGACATAGAGAGAAAGGTGGATAGATGTTAAAGGAAGTGACAAGGGAGAGATGGAGAGAGAGTGAGGGAGAGAGGAGAGTGGGAGGGAAGAGAGAGATAAGGAGAGATAAAGGGGGAGAGAAGGGGATGAGAGAGAGAGGGACAGGGACAGGGAGGGAGAGTGTAAGATATCCTCCTAGAAGTACCTTAAGTTTCCCACAAAATAGCACTATAAGATACCCTCCCAAAAGTACCTTAAGTTTTCCACAAATTTATGAGTTTTTCTTGTTATGGTCTTTGTGAAATTTCATCAAACAGTTAGTAAACCCATGGTTGTAGGTACAACTTTATTTAATTTACTCAATGGAATACACATAATGCCAAATAAAACTCGTGGGAACACTTTCAAATAAGAAATATAACGTTCATATCATATTCAGAATTGGTACAAGCCACATTTATGGGCAAATAAAATATATAACTCCAAATCTATTGACTGAAATTTAGGACCAATATAAATAAATAAAGAAAAATGAACTTGGCATATTTTAGCAAGAGAATGATAATGATTTCCTCTGACAAAATAATGGAATCTTCAACAATATATTCATCCCTTCTTCAAGTGCTTGCTTGACTCATTTAATTGAGAAATCAACCCCACGAAATATGTTTAACATATCAGTTTGTCCAACTAGTAAAAAAGGAAGTTTGTAGACCACACAACGAGTATAAACTCAATGCATTTTTTTGAAAAGCCCCAATAAACTCTTCCAGTCAATATGGGTGAACTTGGCCCACACAAACACTGAATTCGACCCCATTTTGGCTGAAATAAAACACAACTTTTTGCCCACAAAACTCAACCAACTAAACAATTAACAACTCAACCTTTAGATAGTAGTAAGGAACCTCAATTTGTTCTCCCAAAACTTCAACCCACAAATTGAGAATGAATTTTGCCTCAATGGCAGTGAAACTCATCCCTTCTTAAGCTTTGTAATCTCCTCCTTTTAAGGGGTATGCACACTATGTTCAAGAGATGAAGGAAAACCCATATTAGAAGATAAAATCAATTGATAACATTGTTACCTCCATTATCTTCCATAAATCTTCTTCTCCATTGAAGCAAGATGGAAAAATGTGTGATTATGTTATCCAACTAGCTAGGGTGTATGGTTTCAATGCTGAAAGTAGCAATCTGCAAATAGGGTTTCCAAAACCCTAGACTCTTCTCCAAGAGCTCTCCAAAATTTATTTTTCTCAAATGGAAAAATACTAGAATGAGGAGAGACCCCCTCATTCCCTTTTCATAACTCACTTTGACTCTTTTTGCCACTATTTTTACCTTTTCCCTCCAATTAAATATTAAAAGCACTTTTCCCCTTTTTTCTATTATAAATAAAGTGACTTTTATTAACTAATTAAAACCACTTTTAACCTCAAAAAAAGTTTAATTCACCTCCATGGTCACACCACCTACCCAAAGCCCCTTTTTATCATTTTTCCCTATAGATCTTTTTGACCCTATTTTAAGAAACTTTTACACTAAGGTGCTTCTCCAAGTAATCAACCTGAAACAACACCTTGAGTGTAATTAATTAAAATATACCTATTAATAACTCTGTTTTATGAGAATTGTCGGAATGCAGTGGAACCAAGATTGAATTGTGCATAATTGATCCTGATGATGAAAAATGACAAGTGATATTAGTTATACCCCATAAAACTCCTCAAAACCCTCTAAGCCCACCAATAATGTAATCCATCTCCTATGACCTGGCTAGCATAAGCTATGGAACATCCTCCTAATCTCATCACAAGGTAACGCAAAAATTGGGGACATTACAGTCTCCCCTTGCCAAAATTAGCTTGTCCTCGAGCAATGTCATCACTCACTACCTCTCTAGAATCTAATGTCCATTAATATTAGGGTCCTAAATATGCCTTTGAGCCACTCCAAAACATTGTACTACCCCAACACAAATGGATCTCATGATGTTGGGGTTCCAAACCATCCTGATCCTTGTGAAGCATTTCTTGCTCCACTCACTTCTCAATAAGGCATAACAACCAGAGGCCCTTTACATGCTTCCCATAAGTAGAGCATCTCAATAATGAAAAATATCAATCAACTCTTCAAAAATCTTCTCTACCCAAAAATCAATTTGATGTACCTAAAGAGTAAATTCTTGGAAGTACAATCCAACTCCTGTTGAAAAGGGTCCTCATCTGTATGAACTAACCACAACTTCCTCCTATGATACCATTAATGAATCACTAATAAGTGAAACTCTCTCCTCCCCTGAAGTCCAATGGAAGATCTAAGTGGCCTTCCTTTATAAAAAAAAATCATCCCTAGTGGTAACTGAACTATCATGCCCTCTAATGCCAGGATCCCATGTTGATCTCAAAATGAGGTTACCAGGATGACGTTGTGCCACTCTGGACCTTACTAATTGCACATTGTTCTCATATTGGATCCTCCTCATTTGGAGCCTCCTGCCAAAATATATGTAAGGTTCATACCCACAACCATGAAGCACCTCCTGCCAAGGCACCTAAGTAAGATCAAAGTCTACCAGTCTACAACTAGACTTAATCCTGAGCAACAACAGGGAAAATCCCCATCGCCACATTGTGAAGGCCTCAATGATCCTCCATGTGTCGACCCCAAAATCAACTAGATCACTCGATGTTATAACCATGCTCATCAAAAGGTGGAGTGATCTATCAACCAACAAAAACTCTAGATTCCAAAAACCAATCAGAAGTTCACAACTTCCCATTTTTATTGATTGTCACTATGTAGTACTGATAAGTTTTGGAACCCATATGTGCCTCCCTCTAATCCTTGGATGCAGTCAACATAGATATACCATGTATTGATAATCAACTTGGTGCCTGCTAAGCCACCCTTCTCTGGCCAAATCACACAGATAAGTCTATTGATGCACCCCAATACTGCCTGGTGTCTAGATACCCTCTTTTGAGAGAGGTTTACCATCTATTGTATCTCATGCTCATATACCGCCTCAGAATGTCCTGCCCAAAGTGTGTCATGCATCTCTCTACGTGAGCTCAGGGGCAGAACCTATGTTAGCTCTACAATAGATTGAGCCATCCCCAAGCCTACATCTGCTAACTCACACCCTGACCATATGCCACAATTGGGAGTCTCTCTCCTGATGCACTTTATCCCATCTAATTGTCTCAAATGAGCCTCCTACATCCTACTGCTAACGATGAGAGCATCAAGGGACAAAAATCAAATCCTTTATGATTGGAAGAAATACAGTGGAGAGATAGGTGTGTGAGTCCCTAGGGTTATGATCAAGAGATGCTCATTTGTGCCCTCATTGATCTTGGTAAGCTAAATCTAATGGCATGCCTAACGTCCCTGTTAGGATATCTCTCTGGAGGTAGCGCTCCAAAATCCTGTTGTGCAACATCATACACTATTGCATACAACCACGTATACCTACACTCCTCTGCATAACATTGTACCTCACAGCATATGTATGTGCACCACTCGATACCACTGCCTACTTTCATACCACCATGTATAGTATGGTATCCTACATGTGCCAATGTAGTTGCCACTCTGCTAGTGAACCCACTATGATGTGAGTCATACGTCCCGATCTGTCCTAGTAGATCTAAGAGGCATACATCCTCACATGCTAATAGGGATGTCACTATTGTGTTGACCCTTGGTGGATATTGTGCCCAATACATCAATGGAAGAACATTGTACCCATACAATGCCCTACTTGGAGTCATAACAATGCCCTCCCATCTGAATAACTCCTGCTTGCAACCCTGCACACGAACGATGTGCCAGGACATCTCCCAGAGTCTGCTCATAAATCGACTAGCCATTTGTGCTAACTGGAACTCCCCTAAATAATGTATACACTTAGTAACTAGGTCAACCATCCCACCACTATCGTAGTCATCCTACACCTCTAGTATATGATGGAAAGCCCCACCTGGACCCCAATGCCAAGTTGGGCTTCCAGTATCCACTCCACCTGTGTCAACTGAACCTGGATCCTCGATGGATGTATCCTTGTTTGAGACATACTTGTCTCCACATCCCATGGGTGCATAATCAGGAACCTCTGGGACATACTTCTCTACAAGTGTCAATTCATCTGGGTGCTCCTAATGCTTAACCATCATAAGATGCCCCTCTATCAAATCATGATTGCCCCTAACATCCTCTTGTGTGATGGTTTCTGTAGTCAATTATTTGTCTGCTATGGAGGATGAAGAGCGGATATAACTCAACTCCATACAAAATTTATCAACCTGCAAGTCTAATTCTTGAAGGGCCAATTGGCTACTTTTTAAGGACTCCTAGGTAGTCGCAAGCTCATGAGTAAGTCTGCCAACTTCCACATATTTCCCTATTAGTGCATCATGATATATCTCAGCAAGCATGAGTAGGTGACATCTTTCTGAAAGGAGGTGTAGGTAGTTGAATTTCACCTCTATTGAAGCCTTCCTAAGATTTTGAAAATTTGCAAGGGAAGGCTCTTGTCCCAAACTATCATGTGCCACTGCATTTTTCCAACAATAGTCTGCCATTAATGCCCGTGTTTCATCAAATTGCCTCATGGTTGTAACAAACATGTCTTCACCTACCTTCAATTGCACTGCCAAATGATGTGACTCATGGGAACTGACATCTTGCCTCCAAAAATCAACTTCCTCTTTGTCATCATTCATGCATAAATCCTGAGAAATTAGATCAACATCCATATCTTTATCACGATCAGATGCTAACACACATGAATCATCATAATCATCATTACTAATTGATTGGGAAACTTTATTATATGTATTCTCATCATATTGATCATATTTAGTAGTGTTATCAGCCTCAAAGGATGGTTCTAATGAACTACTAAAGATTGGTGTTTTACCAAACTCATTACACACATCCTGAACATGAACATGTGCATACACTTCCAAGAAGTCATCCACTTCTTCTGATTTAAGCCCTTCTTTTTTCTTCCCGACTGATAAGAGTGGCTTCAGCCATTAAGAAAGCTCTAACAATGTTATTAAATTCTTTTTATATCCATGCATAGCTTGCAAAAGTTCCTCCATGAGTTCTTGATTTGTCTTAATCCTTCCAAAGTGGAGTGGGTTACCTGCCTTGATAACTTTAGAACTCATCAAATTGTTGTGATAGACTTCCCTTCAAACCACATAGTTGTCCAAGACCATGCTCTAATACCATTGTAAGATACCCTCATAGAATTACCTTAAGTTTCCCACAAATTTATGAGTTTTGTTGGTTATGGTCTTTGTGAAATTCATTCAAACAATTAGTAAACCCATGGTTGTGGGTACACGTTTATTAAATTTACTCAATGGAATACACAAAGTGCCAAATAAAACTCATGGAAACACTTTCAAATCAACAATATAACATTCATATAATATTCATAATTGGTACAAGCCACTTTTATGTGCAAATAAAGATATAACTCTAAATCTCTTGACTGAAATTTAGGACTAATATACATAAATAAAGAACAAGAACCTTGTATATTTAACCAGGGGAATGACAATGATTTCCTCCAACAAAATAATGACATCTTCAACAATATATTTGTCCCTTCTTTAAGCGACCACTTGACTCATTTAATTAAGAAATCAACCCTACAAATACTGTGTAAACATATCAGTTTGTTCATCCATCAAACAAGGGAGTTCATAGACCACACAATAAGTATAAACTCAGTGCATTTTTTTGACAATCCCTAGCAAACTTTTTCAGTCAATATGGGTGAACTTGACCCACATAAACATTGAATTCAACCGCATTTTAGCTAAGATAAATCCCAATTTTTCACCCACAAAACTTGGCCAACTAAATAGTGAACAACTTGATCTTCATATAGCAGTAAGGAACCTCGACTTGTTCCCTCAAAACTTCAACCCACAAACTGAGAATGACATCAGCCTCAATGGCAGTATAACTCGTCCCTTCTTAAGCTTGGAATCTCCTCCTTTTAATGGGTATGCATAGTCTATTCAAGAGATGAAGGAAAACCCATATTAGAAGATAATCAACCGATAACATTGTTACCTCCATTATCTTCCACAAATATTCTTCTCCGTTGAAGCATAATGGCGAAATCTGAGTGATTTCGCTCTCTAACTAATTGGGGTGTATGGTTTCAACACTGAAATTAGCAATTTGTAAATAGGGTTTCCAAAACCCTAAACTCTTCTCCAAGAGCTCTTCAATTTTTTTTTTCTCAAATGTCAAAAGACTAGAATGAGAAGAGACCCCTTCATTCCCTTTTTTATAACTCACTTGATTCCTTTTACCACCCTCTTTACCTTTTCCCTCCAATTAAAAATTAAAAGCACTTTTCCTTTCTTTTCAACCCCGAAAAATGCTTAATTCACCTCCATGGTCACACAGGCCATCAAAGCCCCTTTTTATCATTCTTCCATGTAGATATTTTTCCCCTGATTCTAGAGAGCTATTACACTAAGGTTTTTCTCCAAATAGTTAACTTGAAACAACACCTTAAGCATAATTAATTAAAATATGCCCATTAATAACTTAGTTTTATAGAAATCGTCGTAATGTAGTGAAACTAAGATTGAACTGTGAAAAACTTATCCTAATGATGAAAAATGACAAGCAATCTTAGTTAAGCCCCGTAAAACTCCTCAAAACCCTTTGAGCCCACCAATAATGTAATCCAACTCCTTTGACCTGGCTGACATAAGCTTTGGAAACTCCTCCTATTCTCATCAGGAGGTAACACAAAAATTGAGGACATACAAAGAGAGAGATATATAGATATTGAAAGAGATTGAGTATGTTTGGCGGGTGAGATAGAGAGACAAAGAACGAGAGACAAATGGATATATATGTGTGTGTGTGTGTGTGGAGGGGGGAGAGAGGGAAGAAGAGAGAAACAAAGAGAGGGAGAGAGGGAGAGATATATATGGAAAAAGAGAGAATGTGTGTTAGAATGAGAGATGGAGGGAGATATAGATATAGATGGTGAGGGGAGAGAGATGGAAGAAGAGAGAGACAAAGAGTGGAGGGAGAAGTAGAGAGAGAGAGAAAGATGGGGAGAGAGAGAAGGGGAGAGAGAGATGAGGGAGAAAGGGAGGGAAGAGAGAGAAGGAGAGAGGGAGGGAGATAGACAAAGAGATGGAGGAGGGAGAAAGAGGGTAGAAGAAAGGGACACACAAAGACAAATACAAATATTATATAGTATTATGTAATATTGGACACTATTAACTATAAAGGGAGAGGAAATAAGGTTTTTACAAAACACAAAAGAAGTTGGATTTAGAAAGCCATGAATATTTTGGTTTTTCACTAAAATATATATATAAATTGATTTTAGTGTAGATATTAATTCCCAATCCTATTTGATTGATTGGACTAAATGCATTGATTTCAGTATGGTTTTTGATTCTAATCCTTTTTGATTGCTTTCCCTAAATGCATTGATTTCACTGTAGATGTTAATTTTTGATTGCTTGCACTAGATGCATTGATTTTAGTGTAGATGTTGATTTATGATTTGATGTAACTAGATGTAGGATGTACATTAATTTCAAAGTAATTAGATTAATAACATGTATTGATTTCAATGTAAGCAATTTTCTTTTTATTGATGACACATATTGATTTATGTGCTATAGTAATTCAATAATAAATTGAACACTTGAATTTTCATCTTAAATAAAATGTTCAAATAAATGTTTGCTTCTTGAAACTGTAACTTATGTGTAGTTGAGTACATTCTTATTATTCCCATTCTCCATAATTCAACATTGTTAGTCACTTTGCATTAAACAACTACCATTGAAACTTATTGGGGGTTTAACACTCCATAAGTCACAATTATTGACTCTGGAGAAAGATACAATTAATGTTAGAGGCAAGACATACAAGGTATGGCGTTTTCTACAATAGCTTGAGTTAAAGATTTGGATGGTCTATGATTTCAACCATCCTATTCATATGATCAATATTAAAAGATGGAAAAACTAACATGTGCGACGATAAGAATAATAGAAGAAAACAATTTGATATTGATTAGAATGAAGACTACTTGTAATTAAATACATTATTTTTATCCACATTTTGTATTATTCAACATTGTTACATTGTCACCTAGCATCCAAACTTTTCATTTCATCATTTTTCATCATTCAAGTTACTAATAGTGTCTATCATCTCAACAAATTGAGGTAACTGAGAAAATTTAAAATTAAAATAATCAGATTAATCTTAGACATATTTAACATATTTAAAATGATTGGAATATTAGATGTTCAATAAATTTTGCGTGACCATGCACGACTAAAACCAACCTAGATCTATCTTAGCCCTAGATTTATCAAGCACTAAGAGGGATGAATTCTCTCAAGGTGCAATCCTTTGCTCAAGTTTTGCAACAAAAAAGAGGTTTGCACCTCAAGATATTTGATCCCTCTCAACATTTGATAGATCCAAGGTTAAGATGGATCTAGGCCGATCTTTATGTTATAATCAATATTATATACAACAACGAAATCATTAACAATAACACTATGCGTATGTGAACCATGAGGGTTAACTCGGTTGGTCAAGTCCCCGTGCCATTAAAGCACCTCTATTATTGAGAGGTCACATGCTCAATTCTATCAACACTCTCAGGGTTAGGCTTCATAGTTGAGCTAGTAGGAAGTGATCCTTTCGGGTTGATTTGCTTGACACAAATATTCCATGGACGTAGTGGCTACCGATCTCTAGAGACCGTAAACCACATACATAAAACACTATGTGTATGTGATTTGACCTAGTCTATAATGCTGCTATATGTTTTAAAGTCCACAAAACATGCTTTGGCCTTTGCAAGAAGCTACCATGTGTATGTGAATTTGACCTTATCTACAATGTTTCTATATGTTTCCAAGTCCACACAACATGCTTTGTCCTTTGCCACAAGGTATCCTATTTTATGATAAATATGTAAGAATGTTAGACTAACTAAGTTTTTAATTATAATTATAATACTTTTATAAAAATAAGTTAGTATTATAGTAAAAAGTTATTTTTCTTCACGATAAATTCAATAAGAATTTTACAAAAAATTTAAACATAAATAAAGTTTCACTATAATTTAAGTTTAGTGCATAATAAAACCAGCCTAGATCCATCTTAACTTTGGATCTACCAAAGACAGATCAAATCTCTTTTCACTCTAAAAGAAGTTTGCATCTCAAGAGATTTGATCTCTTTAGGCCCTTGGAAGATCTAAAGTTAAGATGGATATGGCTCGTTTAATTATATATTATATATATATATATAATATATATATAATATATTTTTTTTTTTTTTTTTTTTTTTTTTTCACAAGGAAAAAACACAATTTACTTGCAATTCATGTGATAGAATCAAAGTTACATACCTATTCAAGTTCCAAAGACCAAAATATGACTTCTTACAATCAAATAGCCATAAAGAGTCGATATTCTAAACTTTTTAAACATTATTTCTAGACACCTAACCCCATAACAAAACGATAAAAGTCGCAACTCAACAAAACCAATGATAACTTTTAAACATATGTCCATATTTTCTGAGACATTGAATGACTAAAGCCATAACAAAGCTGACATCTACTCAAAACAGAAAATCCATAAAGATTAATGAATTTTCTTGTGAGATCAAGATTCCAAGAAAAAAGCCATAATTTTGTTGCTAAGAATTACATCCTTTGAAACTTTCCTTCAAAAATTCATTAATTTTATTTATAATTATTATTTTTTTTCAATTATTCACGAGTTAAAATGTTAAAAAAGTATTGCATTACAATATCTTTACCTTACTAACTATAAAATACATGATAACTCAATAATATTTTCAAAAATTTACATAATTCTAAATAAATTCAAATTATTAAAAATTTAATCCAAATTCAAACAACATAATCTTTTATTTTATTTTTACACAACTAACCGCATTTTGTTAATAAAATTATGATTTAAACAATAACACGTTAATGTTAACCCTTTCCCTAAGTATAAAAGGGGAAGATAAAAACCATAAATAATTAAAAAAAAATATTTCGCGCAGTGTGAGAAAGTCACCCATCAAAAAGTACCTATATTACCACATCAACCGTGAAACTTTATTTTGCCTTTACAGGTGGGCCAATAGTTGTATTACTTAGTTTGCCATGTAAGTGGGCCACCCTACCTATCTAAATTAGCTATACTACTTCTACAAAGTTAAGGTTTTGTTAAATAATGTAGAGGAGGAGAAAAGCCACAAACAATTTATTAATAAAAATAATAATAATAAGACGACTATTCCACAAGAATTCCACAAAATTTAATAATAAATAAGATGACTATTGTGGTAGACCTAACGATTCCACACAAATGTCTCCAATATATCTAACCGCCATGCCCGTAATAAAACAGGCCAAAAGTCCCTGAGAGCAGCGTATATACGGTATACAATTGGTATACGCATACGCTGTGGATCAAGGATTACATTATACATCGTAGGCGAAACGAGGGTTTGATCGCAGAGTTCGGTCGGTAGAGTTTGAGGGTTTCATTGTGTTCGAATTTAATCTCAGAAAGCGTGCCATTTATGGGAGATCTCTGTTGGGCGGACGGCCACCTCTGTAATTCATGCAATGCCTATGAATTTCGGGAAAAGCCTTATTGATTTCCTCTCATCGCGGTTTCGAAGGACTGTTTGAGGGTTTGACGGGAGCTCGAAGAACACTGATAATTTCTATTAAAGTCTATTGCTTTCCGTGTGCCGCTGCCATATGTCATTAGATTTGCCGTTTGTGAAATTCTATCATGTCCGGTAATCGGGTTTCGGGAAGGGTTCACCTGTAACCCGGGATGATTTCCAATTGACGGCCTTTTCATTAGCAGAATTCTGTAGTCATGGGACGCTCAAGGGGTGTGCTGGCCGCTACGGAAGACGATCCCACTCAACGGTATATATTGTTATTTTTGGTTTTCTCAAGTCAGTGGCTTCGATTATCTTTCTGTTCATTTTATTCTGCTCAAATTGGGACTTTAAACTGGTATTTTGGCCCTTTTATTGCTTACTTCATAGAAATTTCTTGAACGAGGGCTGAAAATTACCTGCCATTATGTTAAATTAAGTTGCAGTATGTTAAAGTTAGTATAATAATGGAGTGTCTCAGAAATGTTAAATTACAAGTCAAAGCTCATTTGATATTACAGTATGTCAGGAATAGACATGTAGGCTTGCTTTGTATTGGCATTGTATTTAATTTAATCAAATTAGAGCTTGGAGGTATATATTAAGCAAATTTCAATGTAAGTTCCATCGCAGGTCAAGTTATAATGAAGAGAATTAAACACAGTATTTAATCAAATTAACTGTTTCAAACTGGTAGGTGAGTGAGGACAAGAAAAGTTATAGTTTTCTGGAGCTTAAAGAATTTTGTTCATCGTAAATATTAAATTCTTCTTATTTTATAGAAATTTGACACTTCACAAAGCACATGAGGTGATAATAAACAAAAACAAACAATTAAGCCTAGAGACCACATGGAGCAACCTTTAGCGTACATGTTTTCTAAGGAGAAATATACACTGACAAGATATCTGAAATTTTAACATTTTGCCCTACTACTCTCTTCAAGCTTGAGACAGCCCAGACTCCACATGGAACATCGTTCAATGTACACGTTCTTAAAATATAATTGAGTAAACTGTGATGCAAGATATTTGAAATATTGATATTTTTCCCTACCACTTTTTTCAAGTATGAAACATGAAAGTTGTTATGCAATTGTGACTCTGTTGGAAGTTCAAGAATATATGCAACCTGTCTCACCCCTGCTAGAACCTTACAAGCAGCATAATATCTAGGCCCAAGTTTCTCCATCCCTTTACCTTTGAAAGACGACTTCTTGTAAGGTTGTAGTCTCAATAAGACCCAATCTCCCACATGAAATTCCCACTCATTTTGGTGGTGGTCCTGCTGGGGTTTCGTCCTATGTCCAGTTGATTTGAGATTATCCTTTAGCCGGTTTAATTTCTGTTGGCTCTCCTCTAGGAACTCTAACAGCTGGCGCTTGAGAGTCTTTAGTGGCCAAATCAATTAGCAAAGGAGGGTCATAACTACAAAGGGATTTCAATGGCAACATTCTAATGGTTTTGTGGTATATACTATTGTATCAATTTCTTCCAAGTGTAACTATTTTGGGAAGATTCAAGAAGCTTGCTGTATTGTAACATAGTTTCTCAAGAATCCATATACACACTTGTTCATGATCTTTGTATATCTATCTGTTCAGGATGATAGCTAGTACTTGGCTTTCAGGTGGTGCCAACAGGTATAAACACCTCCTTCCAAAATTATTGATGAATTTTGGGTCATGATGACTAACAATATCTTTGGTAGTTCTAAATCATAATTCCCTAAGAATATGACTTATAAGGGAAGGAAAAGAGTCTTTTTTGACCTGAAACACTCTCTAAAAAGTTTTGTCACTTGCTTGAGTCTTTTAAAATTGGAGGTCTCTCACAATTCCCAAATTTGGCATAGCTCCACTAATGATAACCATTTCTTCTTTCATTGACTCCACTACTTCCACAATGACAATAGTTTTGGAACTCATATTTCCCCTCTTCATTTTGAAGTTGAGCTTTTGATTCTCTTCCTCATCCTTCCCTTTAATAATATTTCTTTTTCCCATGTTTTCTTCTAATGTGGAGGTTGATGTTCAATCACCACATTACCATATGAATGGCATTGCCTACACCTAATGGGAATCCCTTCATAATCAAGAACTTGGACCACCGTCAGATCACCTTTTGACAACCCTATACTTTTTTCTAGGCCATTCTTCAACTCAATCCCTACTAGTATGCAAGCAAGCTTCATCTCAGAGACTAAAATATCAGATCTGCCTCAGAAAACCCTTATGGTGTTTCTAGTTTCTCTGAAAACATCCTCGGACCAAAAAGCCAATGGCTATTTCGGTAGGCAAACCTAATTGGAATTGGTTTTGACATAACATTGAAACACTAGGGCCAACGTTTTAACAGTGGATGTTTCAACCGTAGTTTCCAACAACTAGTCAAGACCTTCTCTGTGTCTTGCTTTATTCATAAAACAAAAGCTATCCATCCCTTTAATGAAACCATACATTGGGGAGAATATTTGACTATTGGTTCAAAATTACTGTTTTCCCACTCTTTGTAAGAGTTTTTCTCCAATGAGTGATCCTTGAAAACACCCTACCAAGGCCCTTTTACTCATATTGTCAACCTGATTCAACTTGATTTCAATTCCAAGCACTAGGTTCACTCAGTCTTTGCATATTTTAGCACACTTTTCATTTTCAATCTCTTAGCAACACCTTCATTAACCTGCTTTACCGAAGGGGCAAGGTTGGTACTGTGAGCATTAGCTATCGAGGCATTATCCTTCAAAGTGGCTTGCAAAAACCCTAGTGGCAGAACACCCAACTCCTCCAAGCCCAAAAGGGCACTTACAAAAATCAAAGGTCAGTACACCAGTGTATTACGTGATTAAAACCATCAAAGGGGGAACAGCCCATGGCCTCAGTAAAAATGTTCAGAACAGCTGGGGAAACCCTGTCAAATATAACATATCTTAAACTAAGCATTGCTAAAAATAGACACCTGTCCGCATGTTCACAATATCATACTCATCGGACTCTTATTTCCATGGGGAGTGCAAATATGCTGTCAGAACTGTCATGCAAAGACTGCTAAAAATAGAAATACCACGCATCTTGATGGAACCATTCTCATTGGATTCAGTTTTCAGCAGGGAGTTCGAATACATAGCCAGATTTGACATGCAACTACTGCTAAAAATATAAATGTCTCACATGTTCATGAAACCATACTCATTGGTCCATCTTCCAGCAAGGAGTCCGAATCCCGTGATGAGAATCGACATGCAAGTACTACTAAAAATATAGAGTGCTTGCATGTCACCCGAAAGTAGTTCATTGAACTCAGAATCTCACAAGGATCCCAAAAATATCATTATCTTTGACATGCGAATCTCTAGACCAAACATGCCTAAAATAGAAAGCACCATGTATGTCACTCAGAGAAGTGCCATTGAAATCTTAAGTGCATAAGGACTCTAAATATGCAATCAATACCGCCATGCTGGCTTCTGAACTCTGTCTCCCAAAAAGTAGGACTGCTAATAAATTCCAACTCTCTCCAATCTGTGCAAATACTGTGTCTAAATAACCATAACATCACTGAATCTATACTGCAACCCATCTCCCTGGGAACCAGCCCCCAGCCAAAGAAAAACTGTATCTGAGCATGTCTTTGAACCTCCAGCCTGATGAAATGTATTGGTCATTAATCCTCCGCGTTTGCAAGGGGGAAATTCTTGGGGTTGACATGAATCCAGTGGAAATCTTTGACTCTTTCATGATACTGCATATCTAGATCCTTTGATATAGCTTTGTGAGGATTGAATTTGTTGGAAAATCCCCCCTATGTGTTTTGTTGTTTGCAACAGCTATTTATCTGACTACACTGAGCAAATGAGTATAGCAAGTAGTTATTTCCTTTAGAAGTCAAAGATTGTATAATTATTGCCTGCAGCGGTGTAAGTTAATTTAGGCAAAAGTTATGTTGGAAAGCACTTAGGTCCTATGACTATCATTTTTGTTGTTGGCTTAGTGCAGCATGGAACTTTTCTATGTTAATATAGGTGCTAGTAGAGCTCATCTTTTGGGTTAGAAGCACAGTTCAACTTTATTGATAACTTCTCCTGGGATTTAAAATATTTTGTATTTTATGATATTTTTCTGGCTAATTCTACATTTTAGTGTTTATAATATTCTTTTTACTTTTTCATCTTTTGAGTCAACAACAATGCTTTTCACTATTCTCAGGGATTTGATACCTAACAAAATCTATTAACAATAAAGAATTCTACTGAAATGGCTATTGAGTTTAAATAGTCCACTGTAAATTAATCTGTCTATTCCTACTGCAACTGATACGGTTTTGGCTGCATAGCTCTCTGATGCCAATGCAACTGCACTGGGAATTGGTTGCTTCAAGACAATTGACTACTCTTTTCTTCTTCTTCTTGTAGTAGCCTGGAAACAAGCCTTCTACCTATTAATGCATGTTCAAAACAGAAAATGTGATATGTTTGTAACCAAAATTAAATAACTACGTCAAGAAGACATGAAATTTCTATATACAAGTTATAATTGTTCCTTTTCATGCAGAGTTTGTTACAGAAGTTGGTACATTTAGGATGCCTATAAAACGATTGTCCCAAAAAGTTCAACTAAATATGTAGGATAAAAATCCCAAATGAAATTATGGAAACCATTCTTGTATTTTCAACCAAGAAGCATGGGATAAGTCATGATTTCTACTTTCTGATGGTCCATATCAAATATTTGCTTCTTCCATTTCACTGTTCTCTTTAAGCTCAGCATCATCTTGAAGTAGCTTTTCACAGCATGTTTTTTTATTACCTAAGAGAATCAGTGTGGTTACCTGCATTTATAGGTCGAAAAGGCGAAGAGTTGCATCAGGTGGAGATAATTTGGATGGTGGAACTTCAGGTTTGTTGTTATTATGTATTTAAATGAGCTTTAGAGCAAGTTTCATGTACCCTCTTTAATATAGCTTTTCGTTCCAACAGAAATAGCTGTAACCTATTTCAGGTACTGGTACTTTTTAATGCTGTCATGTTTTAGTGTAAGAAATATGCCTACACACTATCAAACCTCCATGACCTAAGTCTGCTTGACAGAAGCTTATTAATGTTTTCAGTTTTAAGCTAATATGTTATGTACTTTTATTTCAAGTTTTAAAATTCCTTTCTTGTTGAGCTAGTTGAAAGATTTGTAACATAAATTCTGGCTGTATAATGCATTATTGCATAGATGATGTGCAACTCCTAACTTACAAGATGTGGGATTGTAACATATCCTACTGAGATATCTCAAATTTTCCCCTTAAAACCTCTGAGGTTCGACTGAGTTTTCAGTGTCACATTTCATCAAACAGTTTATAAACACACTGCTGTAGGTGCTCTTCTTGTATTTATTTCAATGTATTACACACAGTACCACAAGAATGCTTATAACAATAATTTAAACCAGCAACACATCATTCATATAACATCCAGAGATTATAAAGATCACTGTTGAGAGCAATTAAAGAGATATATTTCAGATATATAAACTGATACAGGGGCCACGTATACAATAAAAACAAGGAATCTTTGTATTCTCCAGCGTAGTGACAATGAGGGTCCCCTTTGATGACAGTGGCAACAACTTCAGCCTTAGGCTCCGATATCTCTTTACAGCATTCATATAGTCTTTTGTTCATTGTGTCGACGTTTCAAACCCCAAAGGGGGTCCATCATCAGGACAAATCAGAAAGATAGAAAAAGAATGAGAGATTATTGAGAGAAGGAGACATGAACCTTCTCTCAATAATCTATCAAGGTTCATGTCTCCTTCTCTCAATAATCTCTCATTCTTTTTCTATCTTTCTGATTTGTCCTGATGATGGACCCCCTTTGGGGTTTGAAACATCGACACAATGAACAAAAGACTGTGGACAATCCGGATCACACCACTGCAAAAAACTTCCACAGAAGCCTAAAATCAAGCATTCATATAATCAGCAGAGAAGCTCGATCTCTATCATGGTTGGATGTGGTAGATCACTCAGCCCTCAAAGAACCAACTTGGCCCTTCTACAACAGCTGTTCTGCTTCCCTTTGTCCAGACTCCACAGGTATACTCGGCTGGCCAATGGGCTGATACTTGGCCTCAACCAGCAGAGGAAAATTGACGCATACAGGCTTAACTCTGCCTTCAATGAAGGGTGCTTTTGTTCATCAGCAAAAGAGAGTATTCGTCCCCCTTCAGTCAGTGAAACTCGGCACTCATGTGGCTGTAAACTCGACCCCTGGAACAGTAATGCTTAGCTCCCTTTTGAATGATTGACTCGGTGCCTTTCTGTGCTAGAGCAATTTATTTCAATTTTCACAGTTAGCTCAATTTCTTTTCCAGATTAGCAATCACATCAGCATAAAAATAAACTGCAGATAGAAAATAAATATAAATCGCAGAAGACAAGCCAAGACAAGAGGACACAAGATGTGGCGCTAGACAGGGATAAAGTATAAACCCCAATGTGGGGAAACCCTTGATCAATTCTTCTTATATGTTCTTCAATAGTTCAGCAGAGAGAGAGAGAGAGATAGTACATTTACAACAGAAATCAACACTTTGACTTATTTAGACAAGAGCATAGATCATCTCTAAGAAGATGATACGTGAGATCAATTGTTAATTTTAGGTATGTTCTATGCTAGAGCAATTTATTTCAATTTTCACAGTTAGCTCAATATCTTTTTCAGATTAGCAATCACATCAGCATAAAAGTAAACTGTAGATAAAACATAAATATAAATCGCAGAAGACAAGCCAAGATAAGAGGACACAAGATGTGGCGGTAGCCAGGGACAAACCCCAATGTGGGGAGACCCTTGATCATTTCTTCTTATCTGTACTTCAATAGTTCAACAGAGAGAGAGAGAGAGATAGTACATTTACAATAGAAGTCAACACTTTGACTTATCTAGATAAGTGCGTAGATCATCTTTAGGAAGATGATATGTGAGATCAGTTGAAGACATGCTGCTTCAACTGATTCTCTAAGGTGACTTCTTCACCTATCATTGTGCTACATCTCGTCATCATGCTGCACCTCACTGAGCTGCACCATGCTGCACTCATCATCACAATGCGGGACCTCATGCTGCTGTTGTCCTAGTGTTTAGCACTGCTATACCTAGTGCCACGGCTGCACCATGCTGTCACCCATGTGCTTGCTGCACCATTGCTGCTTTGTGTCCTTGCCAGTGAAACAGGAATCGGCGAGTTTTCCGATTACTCGCGATTCCCAATCGGATCGGCCAGCAAACGAGCAGGTTTGAATCTTCCCGAGTCAAATCGCGTTGACCGAGTTTGACTCGAGGTCAACGCGATTTTGACTCGCGTGCACGCCGATTATTCTGACTCAGCGATTTTTTGCTTTGTTAAATCAAATCAACCAAATCAACGATCATAGTGTGACTTTGTTAAACTGACAACATAAATTGTTCTTAGGGTTTTTCGTGTTTGTGTCTTCTCTGCCTGGAATAAGCAATTCATGGCACTCACACTCGCCGGAAGTCGTTATATATTTCAAACATCTACCGCATTCTAAGACTCTGTTTATCCTCTCTGATCTGATTTCAGTTTGAACCTGTACGCGGGGTTGCTCCATTTTCGCTTATTAAATCAACGAGGCTTGTGGTCTATATGCATAGAACTTTGCGGCTTATTAAAATAATCACAACTAATTTTTACTTTCCAAAGGGGAACATGTGTATCGTGACCGTTTCTATCTCACATGGGCCGACATCGTGTTCGTTAAGGATCAAGATGGGTAACTCAACGTAACGTCGACATAGATAGATGGTTTACCAATTTTGTTATAAATGCGATGTGATCATAGTGTGACTTTGTTAAACTGACAACATAAATTGTTCTTAGGGTTTTTCCCGGAATAAATAGTCTATTTCGATGGTTTTCTCGGCTTATTAATTCCCTTTACGGTGCTTTTCAACTTTTAACTCAGCAATTTTTATCTATCGCTGGAGACCTATAGTGTGGAGATAATATATGAAATTTTTTTCGTCCACCAGATTACTAAGTCCTATATGGATTTTCACTTTTATAAACTTACATTTTCTTGTAAACCTTTCTAGGTTTAGATATTATTATATCTTTCTTATTTATATTCGTTTAGCTTGGGGTTTGAGAAACGACTAATTATTATTATGATCCGGACTTTGTGTTAGGATTTTAAAATTTCCGCAAACTTTGAATGTATGGTAATGGAGAAAACTTTGTTCCTGATCTTTGGGTATACGGTAATGGAGAAAAAATTGTTTTTGACTTTTGGATTTGGGTTTAGTAGTTTCTAGAATTTAGAATTTATATTTTATTGTGTTTTGAATTTGATGTTGAAATATAACTTTGATACTGTTTTGTCATAATTTACTATTCCAAATTTTTTTATTTACTCAAAATATATATATATATATATATATATATTTTGAGTAGCATATTCTTATTTTCATTTTCTATATAAAAAGTGTATATATATTTAGAAGGTTTTCTCCCATCTAAACAAAAATATAATTTTTCTTCTCCATAATTACATAAGTTGTTTAACTTCTAGTATATTAATTTTCATATAGTATTGTACATATTTATTTTTACGGTGTTAATTTTGTATATTTAACTTATACAATTGGTTGGAGTGAAATGGACTTTGTATATGTTTTAAGGTAATTTGTGAAATACCCTTTTGCAATTATTCTCTGGAATTTTTTATTTTCTAATTAAATTTCCTACTACTAATTGTAATTTTTTGGTATCATGTGTGGACTCAAGACTCAGTGCTTTGGATCATGTGTGGACTCATAACATATATGAGATACTTATTTATTCATGATATTTTGGACATCTATTGATATTATGCATTGTTTGGACATGCCTTTACCAAATATTAATGAAAAATGGTTTTTTTAATTCAATATATGTGTATATTTTTATTTAATGAATTCAACGATTTTTTGCCGATTTTTTCCCAATTTATTCCCGATCCGATTAAAACTCTTCGCTCTTTTGCCTCGCCGATTTATTGCCGATTCCGATTCTGGTAACATTGGTCCTTGCTGCACCAAGTACTATACTGCTGTCCCAATGTACTTGCAGCACTGTGCTTGCTGCTGTCCATGCTTTACCATACCGCTGCTGTCCATGCTTCACCATGCTTGCAATTGTCCCATGTATTAGCTTGTTGTCCCTAGCATTGCTTGTTGCTGTCCAACTGCTGCATCTAAACATGTTGTTCCATGCACCTTACTGCACCATGCTGCTGCAACATACCATACTGCGGCATCCATCACATCATGCTGCACTCCTTTGGGGTATTCAACACTCCATGTTAACCCTACACGTGGCTCCCACAGGCTGCTCCGATTCTGATCCAAATCTGGTCAATGTCCTTGACCCAACGCACCTCTAACATTGCTCCAAATATGCTTGTCACTTTGTTGTTCCTAACTGTTCTGGTTAGGGCACTTGGGCAGCCCTAAACTCCTCTCAACAGTCCTCAAACAATCCTCCAAATATGCTTGTCACTTAGCTGTTCTTAACTGTTCTGGTTAGGGCACTTGGGCAGCCCTAAACACCTCTCAACAGTCCTCGAACAGCCCTCCAAATCTGCTTGTCACTTTGCTGTTCCTAACTGTTCTGGTTAGGGCACTTGGGAAGCCCTAAACTCTCTCAACAGTCCTCAAACAGCCCTCCAAATACGCTTGTCACTTTGCTGTTCCTAACTGTTCTGGTTAGGGCACTTGGGTAGCCCTAAACTCCTCTCAGCAGTCCTCGAACAACCCTCCAAATATGCTTGTCACTTTGCTGTTCCTAACTGTTCTGGTTAGGGCACTTGGGCAGCCCTAAACTCCTCTCAGCAGTCCTCGAACAGCCCTCCAAATATGCTTGTCACTTTTCTGTTCCTAACTGTTCTGGTTAGGGCACTTGGGCAGCCCTAGACTCCTCTCAACAGTCCTCGAACAACCCTCCAAATCTGCTTGTCACTTTGCTGTTCCTAACTGTTCTGGTTAGTGCACTTGGGCAGCCCTACACTCCTCTTAACAGTCCTCGAACAACCCTCCAAATATGTTTGTCACTTTGCTGTTCCTAACTGTTCTGGTTAGTGCACTTGGGTCCCTAAACTCCTCTCAACAGTCCTCGAACAACCCTCCAAATATGCTTGTCACTTTGCTGTTCCTAACTGTTCTGGTTAGGGCACTTGGGCAGCCCTAAACTCCTCTCAACAGTCCTCCAAATCTGCTTGTCACTTTGCAGTTCCTAATTGCTTTGGTTAGTGCACTTGGGCAGCCCTAAACTCCTCTCAACAGTCCTCAAACATCCCTCCAAATCTGCTTGTCACTTGGGCAGCTTCAACATGACTTTGTCTTAGGCACAACTTCACCATGACAATGTCTTAGATCTAGGGCACATAGAGCTAGGGCATCATCTTCTAGGAGCTGCGTAGATCCTTCTTCCCCATGACAGCATCTAGGGCAGCTCTTCTTAGGGCAACATATCTCTTAGGATCTATCCTCCCACCAAAAACCAAAGACAAGTAAGAGGAAGAGATCACAAGAAGAGTGTACAAATGACTAGCAAGCCACCTCTTTTTATGCTATAAAACGTGAGCACGTGGGTGTTATTTAGTTGCTGGCCGACCTTGATGAATTGTCTTATAACACAAATAAATTCATAACTTCATGAATACTTATCGGAATTGGATGATCTTTAGATCAATCCTACACCTCTCGATGAGAGGGATCCAAGAAAAATATCATCTGCCATAAATAAGATGACCCACATGGAGTTTGGCCCTAGTTTCCAATTTTAACACTCCCTCTCAACTAGTGAGAACTCCATCTGCTGATCCATGTGTCCGACTGTACTATCTCTGCCATCAGTCCCCTGCATTGCTTTGCTTTGTTCTGCTGAACCATGAAGAAGACTTGATCGAGAATGTCTCATACCATTCTCTATTAACCCGAAGTCAGTTCCATATGAAGAGAGTGTCATATCACTTTTACTGACCCGAAGTCAGTTTTATTGATCCTAGATCAATATCACAAGTGAGTGTCTCAAACCACTCATACTGATCCTAGATCTGTTGGAGGTCATCCTAGCATAGGGAGTACGGTAGATACAACGATGCATCCATCCCTAACCCCATTTCCGTGCTCGTTGATCAGATGAGAGGTACTTCCCATGAGTCCCAGACTGCATGGGTAGGATGCCTTGACAGGATAACTAATCATCCTGTCCCACAGGAGAATAAATCATCCTGGCTCACAGGAGAACGAATCATCCTGGCTCACAAGAGAACGAATCATCCTGTCCTAAAGTCGCCTCGGGGTATCACAGGGGAAGGCTGAGCTATTCACCTTGTACACAATGCACCATTAGGGGAGGGTGAGTCGCCCTATGGTCGTGTGTTGCTCCAGTAAGTACCCCAAGCCCCCCAGAGCTCTCAGAGCTCAATGTATGCAGCATGCAGGACCCTTATACGAAGGTCTCTCAACGACTCCAAGTCGTCCAGGAAAGTCACATATTTGACCTTTCCCCGGGGCTTTGACAAAATGTTTGCGACCTGTACATCAAGCTCAATGTGATGGAGCCTCTTCACTCATTGACTTACCATATCTCAGATAAGGTAATATTTGATGTTTGTTTGTTGGAGAAATCATCGAATACAAGATTCCTCAACAATCGAATCCCCCCCTGGTTGTCACAGAGGATATGGTGGTATTCATCATGTGTACAAACAGCTCATTGAAGAGCTTCCCCAACTAGGCAGCTTCATAGAAGATCATACTTGTGGCTATGTATTCGGTCTCGGCGGTGCTTATATCAACCGACTTCTGCTTCTTGCTCATCCATGATATCGAAGCAGAACCCACAAAGAACCAGCACTGGGAAGTGCTCTAGTGATCCTCCACACTGCCTGCCCAGTGAGCATAATCATGCAACTTCATTTTTTCGGCAGTGTATCTCAATCCATGAGAGATTGTGCCCTGAAGATATCTTTGAAGATTCTTGGCACCAATCCAGTGAGGCTCAACCAAATATGAGCTCACCATGCTAACTGCAAAACATATATCCGGACGAAAGTTCACTAAGAACATCAATGCAAATGAGTTTATGAAACTCAGAGGCATTTCCCAAATTTGGTCCGGCATCACCACCATATAACTTCTGAAAGTTAAGGTCCTCGAGGTAGTCATGGGCGTGCAGTTTACCATTCCACATTCGAAATCCAACTCCCTCTTACTTATGCAAGTGAGTGGGTCTGCATCTGTCAGAAATAGGTCGTTCTCAGAAGGTGTCGGTATGAGAGGTCCATCATCCACAACCGTCAAACAATGGTTTGGATCGGGCTTCATTCTTGAGCTTCATTTGATAGCTATCAATCCTCTCATATCAAACCCAGGTTGATTTGCTTCAAGCCATAGAGGGCTTTCTTCCACCTGCACACATGAGATTTCCGATCATGAATCTCAAACCTTCTCGGGCTGTTCCAAACCTGTGGACTTGCTACATGAGGGGAATGGTCCCTTTGTAAGATTTTCTTTCGGTACATCACAGACATGTACCTTCATGCTCCTTTTGAATTCAGGCATCCCTGTCATCATCTGACTCACAGACCTCCAGTCTTATGTGTCAACTGACATGGTCCCCAATGGAATTCCTACAACTTGATACAAATTGCCAACCCTAAACCCATTAGTAAAAGCATCTTTGAAAATTCTATTTTCAAACACGTACCTTTCCATCGATGAATGCTACCCTGCAACCTTTGACTTCCATTTGCCGAAATGGACACCAGGTTCTTCTTGCGATCAAGTACATAAAAGAGATTCTGTAAATGAATTGAGTTACCCTCATTCAATTGAGGGGTAACACTCTTTCCGGGATAGGTGGCATTGGCTCCAAGTATAATCCCACGAATGTTTTCATTTCTACCAAATTAGAGAGAGAGCACCCTTCTATCTGATGGAGTGCCTTGAAGCACTACAATCAATAAGCCAGATTCCCGAAGAATCTGAAGGAGAGGGCCAATACAAGATAACACTTCTTTATCTTATCAGAAACAACATTTGATTCTTCATACCTGGGTTCTTTGCTTTCTTGAAGAGTCAGCCATTTCCTTGATGACCTGCACTGTCATTCTTCTGATACTTGGGCTTTGTCTTCACCTCACCTCTGATACCTTGTTAGTTTTAGGTATGTTCTATGCTAGAGCAATTTATTTCAATTTTCACAGTTAGCTCAATATCTTTTCCAGATTAGCAATCACATTAGCATAAAAGTAAACTGTAGATATAACATAAATATAAATTGCAGAAGACAAGCCAAGATAAGAGGACACAAGATGTGGCACTAGCTGGGGACAAACCCCAATGTGGGGAAACCCTTGATCAATTCTTCTAATATGTTCTTCAATAGTTCAATAGAGAGAGAGAGAGAGAGAGAGAGAGAGAGAGAGAGAGTACATTTATAACAGAAGTCAACACTTTGACTTATCTAGATAAGAGCATAGATCATGTCTAGGAAGATGATACGTGAAATTAGTTGAAGACATGTTGCTTCAACTGATTCTCTAAGGTGACTCTTTCACCTATTTTTTGTGCTACATCTCGTCATCATGCTGCACGTCACCGTGCTGCACCATGCTGCACCCATCATCAGAATGTTGGACCTCATGCTGCTGTTGTCCCAGTGTTTAGCACTGTTGTACCTAGTGCCATGGCTGCACCATGCTGTCACCCATGTGCTTGCTGCACCATCGCTGCTTTGTGTCCTTGCTGCACCAAGTACTATACTATTGTCCCAATGTACTTGCAGCACTGTGCTTGCTTCTGTCCATGCCTTACCATACTGCCACTGTCCATCTTCACCATGCTTGCAGCTATCCCAAGCTTCTTGCTGCTGTACATACTTCACCATGCTTGCAGTTGTCCCATGTATTAGCTTGTTGTCCTTGGCATTGCTTGTTGCTGTCCAATTGCTACATCTAAACATGTTGTTCCGTGCACCTTACTGCGCCATGCTGCTGCAATATAACATACTGCTGCATCCATCACATCATGCTGCACTCCTTTGGGGTATTCAACACTCCATGTTAACCCAACACGTGGCTCCCACAGGCTGCTCAGAATCTGATCCAAATCTAGTCAATACCCTTGACCCAACGCACCTCTAACACTGCTCCAAATATGCTTGTCACTTGGTTGTTTCTAACTTCTGGTTAGGGCACTTGGGCGGCCCTAAACTCCTCTCAACAGTCCTCGAACAACCCTCCAAATTTGCTTGTCACTTTGTTGTTCAAATCTCTTCTAGTTAGGGCACTTGGGCAGCCCTAAACTCCTCTCAACAGTCCTCGAACAACCCTCCAAATCTGCTTGTCACTTTGCTGTTCCTAATTGTTCTGGTTAGGGCACTTGGGTAGCCCTAAACTCCTCTCAACAGTGCTTGAACATCCCTCCAAATATGCTTGTCACTTTGATGTTCCCAACTGTTTTGGTTAGGGCAGTTGGGTAGCCCTTAACTCCTTTGAATAGTCCTCGAACAACCCTCCAAATATGCTTGTCACTTTGCTGTTCCTAACGGTTCTGGTTAGGGCACTTGGGCCGCCCTAAACTCCTCTCAACAGTGCTCGAACAATCCTCCAAATCTGCTTGTCACTTTGCTGTTCCTAACTGTTCTGGTTAGGGCACTTGGGCAGCCCTAAACTCCTCTGAATAGTCCTCAAACAACCCTCCAAATTTGCTTGTCACTTGGGCAGCTTCAACATGACTTTGTCTTAGGCAGCTTCACCATGACAACGTCCTAGATCTAGGGCACATAGAGCTAGGGCATCATCTTCTAGGAGCTGCATAGATCCTTCTTCCCCATGGCAACATCTAGGGCAGCTCTTCTTAGGGCAGCGTATCTCTTAGGATCTATCCTCCCACGAAAACCCAAAGACAAGTGGAGAGGAAGAGATCACAAGAAGAGTGTGTACAAATGACTAGCAAGCCACCTCTTTTTTTACTAAAACGTTGAGCACATGTGGGTGTTATTTAGTTGCTGGCCGACCTTGACGAATTGTCTTATAACACAAATAAATTCATAACTCCATGAATACTTATCAGAATTGGATGATCTTTAGATCAATCCTACACCTCTCGATGAGACGGATCCAAGAAAAATATCATTTGGCATAAATAAGATGACCCACATAGAGTTTGGCTCTAGTTTCCAATTTTAACATACTCAACCTCAATCAGCAGAGGAAAATTGACCCATACAAGCTTAACTCGGCTTTCAATGAAGGGTGCATTTGTTCATCAGCAAAAGAGAGTATTCGTACCCCTTCAGTTAGTGAAACTTGGCACTCTTGTGGCTGTAAACTCGACCCTTGGAACAATAATGCTTAGCCCCCTTTCGAATGATTGACCCGGCCCCTTTCTTCCAGTTAAACTCATCTAGGAACAGTTGAATAGACTCAGACCCTTTATCAATAGTAACTCGGTCCTTTGAAGGGAACTTGTCCAACAGAATAAGCATAGAACTCAGCTTCTTAATAACAAAGGAAAACTTTGGGTGTTTGGTACAAAACTCAGCCCTCTAGTTACAAGATAAACTCATCCCTCTTTGCTATGGGAATCGACCCATGAACTTGTGGCGTTGCTCGACCCTTCAAGCATGGGATCTCAGCTTGTAAAAGAGATATGAAATACCCAATATTAGAAGATAAAATCAACTAATAACATGGTTACCTCTTTATTTTCTTCAAATTTCTTTTTTTTAGTGACGCACAATGGCGAAATCTGAGTTCCGCTCTCCAAACTAGCTAGGGTGTATGGTCTCAACACCGAAACTAGCAACCAACAAGTTGGGTTTCCAAAACCCTAGACTCTTCTACAAGAGCTCTCCGTTTTATTTTTTTCAAATGATAAAAGACTAGAATGAGGAGAGACTTTTCATTTTCCCCTTTTTATAACTTGTTCGCCACTTTTGCCACTTTTTTACCCTTTTATTTTTATAAAGTCACTTTAGTGGCTTTTTCACTTTATAAATTAAAAGTGACTTTTCGTTAGCCTAGGACAAGTCCCCCGTTTTACCACTAGCATTTCTAATGTTTTTCTAGGCAAATCATGTTCCCTTAGTTAATTTTTCCTCACCTTAGCCTACATGGTCTTTATTAGGCTAGCAAAACTCCCCCATAAGCCTCTTAAGCGGTTGGGGACATTACAGTACTCCCTGCCCAAGATTGCTTGTCCTCAAACAACTTTAGCTCTGGATGCTTGAGCACACGTTTGCCCTCCCAAGTGGCATCTTCAACAGGCAAGTCCTTCCGCTTCACTAGGTACTCCTTCATGATCCTACTCCTCAACATTCGCTCCCTTGTCTCCAAAATCTCTTCTAGAACCAAGACTAACTCCCCTTCTTCGTCCAATGGTGGAAGCTCGGTAGAAGTAACTACATGCTGCCTGAGATCCTTTTTGAGGCAAGAAACATGGAAGACATTGTGAATTTTACACTCCTCCAAAAGATCTAGCTTGTAGGCCGCTTCCCCAACTCGTCTCTCGATCCTGTATGGCCCATAGAACCTAGGCTTCATTTTGAGCAATGAATGCCTGTAGTGTTGAAAATGGTAGTGAGAAAGAGTTTCTTTGAATTGTGCCTTATTCAAAGAGACCTCAAGTCCTTCTTTAGCATGTTCAAGTTCCCTACAATTTAGGATGAGTTATGAAGCAGTTTGACTGATTGCTGGAGTGGGAGGCTTAGTTTAGTGTCTCCTAGTGCGAGTTAATTGTGGAAACCAACATGCGTGAGTCTCAAGTCAAAATTTGGGCAGGATGAGTTACATGAGTCAATTAGACTCACTTAACTCACTCAATCACTAGTTCGACTGATTGCTGGAGTGGGAGGCTCATTTTAGTGTCTCCTAGTGCGAGTTAGTTTTGGAAACCAACATGCGTGAGTCTCAAGTCTAAATTTGGGCAGGACGAGTTACATGAGTCAGTTAGACTCACTTAACTCACTCAATCACTAGTTTGACTTTTCAGAAATAACTACTTGCCAGAATTAGCTACTTCATTATTCTTGAGCACGAGTTTGTGTGTAGAGCTTGTGAGAGATAGAACAAGCCAAGGAGAGGCTTGTGTGAGTTGGTAGAAGGTAAATTTTCCTCACTCATGCACTAGAATTTAGGAGCTAATTCCTAAGAATTAAGAGCAACTCTTACGCTAGGAAATAGGGACTTATTTCCTTGGATTTGCGGTAGGAATTTAGAGCAGAGGTAAAGCAAGGGAAGACGACAACGTGATCAACATTTCTTGCAAGGGTTTCAAGCTTAGATCAAGCATGGAAGACAAGTGTGTTTTTTCAGATTAAAATAGTTGTATTTGTTAGAGATCAATTGCTCAGTTTTTAGTAATAAAATTCTCAAACACATAGAGGGTTTTCCCAGTTGGGTTCCTGAGAAAAAAATTGTGTTTTGCTATTGTGTGATTGTGATTTAAATTCTGTTCTATTCCACTGCAACTAGTAGAGAAATTCTATGTCTTTATGAAAAGAAATTAGCTTTCAGATTGTTCATATAAGCAGTTGCAAAATTTCATGGAATGTCTACTTGGTATCAGAGTAGTGAATAGGATAAACACCAACACTTGGAGAATAGGGATCAGAAGTTTGAAGAACAGTTCCTTGGATAGGGAGAGTGGCGTACCAAGGATTGAGAGCTGATCACTGTTTAGAGGGAGCATCGAACTTCATCTCTTGGAAAGGAAGGATCATGATAGTGTTGGAGGATAATGGTGTGGAAGAATTCGTGAAGCAGGTCCTCCCACCACCACAAGATCCCCAACAACTGGCCCAACATACTAAGAATGATGTCAAGGCGAAGAGGATTATTCTAGAAGGGGTTAAATATCATATAGTGCCTCACATCCATGAGAAGAAAACAACTTATGAGATGTATCTAGCATTCTGAACGTTATATTGAAGTACTGGTGATACTAGGAAGCTTGCTCTTAAAGAGGAGCTTAGGAGTATTCGGATGAAACAAGGTGAGCCCATTATCACATTTCTTACTAGGTTCACTTATGTTCGAGATGAACTAGGTGGTGTGGGTGAAGTTGTATCTAATCATGACCTCGTGAGTCTTGCCTTTCTTGGACTTCACAAGTCTTGGAAAGGGTTCCAAGATGCTATTAGTGGGAGAGATAACTTTCCTGATTGGGAAAGGTTTTGTACTGACAACATACAGGAAGAGATCCGAAGAGGAACCATGGAAGGGAGATTAGTCAAGATCGAGGACGAGGATAATTTTGCACTTGCAAGTAAAGCCAAGGACGAGAAATGCTAAGGGAAGGGCGAGACCAGTCAGAAGAGTGACAAGAAGAGGATCTAAGTAAGATCAAGTGCTTCCATTGACACGAGTTTGGGCACTATGTTACTAAGTGTCTAAATCAGAAGAAGGGGCCAAATAAGGAGCATGTGGCTGCATCAACTGAGGTAGATGGGTTTGCTTCTTAGTTTGAGAAAGATTTCTCATTGATAGCTTGCATGGGAAGTTCAGTAGGCAACAACACGTGGTATGTTGATTTAGGTACATCCTTCCACATGATCGGGAACATGGAGTTCTTTAGCCAGCTAGAGGAGAAGGATTTGCAAGTGCATATCGAGCTTGGAGATAATGGCAAGTATGCGGCCAAGGGGGTTGGCACTGTCAGCTTTAAGAGGGAGTTTGGGAACCTTCTCCATCTCAGGGATGTTCTTTATGTTCCAGGGCTGAAGAAGAACCTGGTTTCAGTAACTATCCTTGAGGACAAGGGATATAATGTCATCTTCAACAGAGGTAAGGTGTACCTCAAGCATCTAGCTTTTGGATTAGTGAAGCAGATAGGTGTGAGGATGAAGAACCTTTACAAGTTGTAGGTAGAGACTTGCACAACCTTGAGTAGCTAGGCACGTGGTGAGCATAGTTGGGGTGCTGCAGATTCTTCAGCAAATATCCACAGGATTACCAACATGCAGCCTTGACAAGAATGGAGTGTGCAAGGGATGCACACTTGGCAATTGTGCTAAGACTTATTTTTAGGGTCGAGACAATAAAGTCGAAGAGATTTTGGAGTTGGTGCATTCAAATGTGTTTGGATCCTTCTCTTCTCCGTCTTTTATGAGAGATAGGTATTATGTTACTTTCATTGATGATTATTCTCATAAAACTTGGATATATTTTATGAAGAAGAAAGATAAGGCCTTATCCAAGCTCATGGAGTTTAAAGCCTTGGTAGAAAACTAGACAGGGAAGAAGATCAAGTCAGTGAGAAGTGACAAGGGGGGAGAATTTGTCTCCAATGCCTTCAAGGAGCTGTGTGTGAAAGAGGGCATTAAGAGGGAGCTGATTGCACCCCATAACCCTCAACGAAATGGGGTGGCTGAGAGGAAAAACCACAACATTGTTGGAGCAGTCAGGGCCATGTTGCATGATTAGGACTGCCTATGTTCTTGTGGGCATAGGCATGCAACACTGTAGTATTTCTGCAGAACAGGAGTCCACACAGGGTTCTTGGACAAGTTACACCAAAGGAGGAGGCTTTCATAGGTAAGAGGCTTGATGTTTCATACTTTTGGATCTTTGGCACATAAGTGTATTGCCATGTGTCCAAAGATAGCAAGAAGAAGTTGGAGCCCACAACAGAAAATGGTATTCGCGTTGGGTACAGTGAGACAACTCAGGCATACGGGGTGTATCTACCAGGACTCAAGAAGATATTATTGAGGCGGGATGTGAAGTTCGAGGAGGACAGAGCCTTGAGGGAGTCCCTTTAGAGGGAGCAAACAACAATACCTCATATGGGGGAGCTACTCGCCCTTAAGGAGCCTCAGGCAGGTTCACAGACTGAGTCTCAGACAGGTGGCAAGAGGCCTGCACAACATGATGACTAAGAGAAGAGACCATGATGAGCAGACAACTACTCAGATGGAGACTCCTGGCACAGGGAGGAAGAAAGTCAAGTGGGCCGAGAAGTTGATTTAGGAGGCCCAGGAGCATGTTGAGGCTCCCCTCATGTTCAGGTAGAGTAAACAGCCATAGAGGTACACATGTCATATGGCATTGATGATAGAGTTGGTGGACACTGAGCCTTCTTCTTATAAGGAGGCAACTTCTCAACAGGTTTGGCCGGATGCCATGGCAGAGGAATATTCCTTCATCATGAAGAATGATATCTGGGAGATTGTGCCACGACTTGAGGGAAATTCAGTAGTTAGATCGAGATCGGTGTACAAGGTGAAGCATGGTGCAGATGGGAGTGTGGAGAAGTACATGGCCAGGTTTGTGGTCAGAGGCTTCTCACATATTGAGGGCATAGTCTATGATGAGACCTCTGCCCCAGTAGCACGATATTCATCCATTAGGATTATTCTGGCACTTGCAAGTTGCAACACAAATGGGGTGGAAGATCCACCAGATGGATGTGAAGACAACATTCCTCAAAGGAGTGGTTGAGGAGGAGATTTATATGGAGCAACTAAAGGGGTTTGAGTAGTTTAGCAGAGACACACATGTGTGCAGGTTGAAGAGTGCTCTTTATGGTCTCAAGTAGGCTTTGAGGGCATGGTACACTCGTAGTAATATCTACCTTCGGGAATTGGGCTTCACTAAGAGTGAGGTGAATGCCAACTTGTACCACATCATGGTTGGAGTGCTTCCGCTCATTTTAGTGTTTTATGTTGACGACCTTATATTGACTGGAGTAGATAGCTTGATTTGAGATTGCAAGGAGGACAATGCAGGGGAGTTTGAGATGAAGGATATGGGGCTTATGCACTATTTCCTTGGCTTGGAGGTTTGGTAGGGTGATGGTGAGATCTTCATGGGACAAGGGAAATACACTACAAAGATTCTCTGGAGATTTCATATGCAGGATTACACGTCCATGGCCACGCCTGTAGACACAAACTGGAGGAAGGTGGATGTTAGTAGAGCAGAGCGAGTGGATGCTACAATATATAGGCAACTCATTGGGTCGTTGATGTATTGGTCAACACGACTTGATATTTGTTGTGCAATCAACCAACTGAGTCAGTTCATGTTGGAACCAACAGAGTTCATTGAGTTGCTGCAAAGCATGTGTTGAGATATCCCAAAGGCACAATGGATTATGGATTGTGGTACAAACAGGTTGATGGAGTGAGGTTTGAGGGCTTCACAAATGCAGATTAGGCAGTGTGCTCCACAAACATGCATAGAACTTCAGGTGGCGTCTTTAGCATTGGGTCAACAACTGTTTCTTGGTATAGTAGGAAACAGAGATCAGTTGCACTCACTTTAGCAGAGGCTGAGTACATGGATGCTAGTTTGGTAGCATGCGAGGCTATTCAGATGGAGAAGCTACTTGTGGGGCTTTTTAGATAAGGGATAGAGCCTACCATGATACGTTGTGATAATCAGAGTTGCATCAAGCTCTCTGAGAACCCAATGTTTCATGATCGCTCAAAGCATATCGAGATCAGGTATCATCATCTCAAAGATTGTGTGTTGAAAGGGATAGTGAAGCTACTGTACATTCTAACAGGGGAGCAAATAGCAGATATCTTGACCAAGGCATTGGCAAGAAGAAATTTTGTTCATTTCAGAGATAAGTTGGGAGCTGTACAAAATCCATTCCTCACTAAGAGGGAGTGTTCAAAATGGTAGCGAGAAAGGGTTTCTTTGACTTGTGCCTTAATCAAAGAGACCTCAATGAGTCCTTTAGCATGCTCGAGTTCCCTACAATTTAGGATGAGTTATGAAGTAGTTCGACTGATTGCTAGAGTGGGAAGCTCAACTTAGTGTCTCCTAGTGCAAGTTAGTTGTGGAAGCCAACATGCGTGAGTCTCAACTCTAAATTTGGGCAGGACGAGTTACATGAGTCAGTTAGACTCACTTAACTCACTCAATCACTAGTTTGACTTTCCATAATTAACTACTTGCTAGAATTAGGTGCTTCGATTCGCTTATAAGGAGGACAAAGGCACTCATTGTATCATTATTCTTGAGCATGAGTTTGTGTGTGGAGCTTGTGATTGATAGAAGGCAGATTTCCCTTGCTCATGTGCTATAATTTAGGAGCTAATTCCTAAGAAATAGGAGCAACTTTTGCGCTAGGAAATAGGGACTTATTTCCTTGGATTTGTGCTAGGAATTCAGAGCAGAGGTAAAGCAAGGGAAGAGGGGAGCGTGATCAACATTTCTTGCAAGGGTTTCAAGCTTAGATCAAGCAGGGAGGACAAGTGTGTTTTTTAGATTGAAACAATGTATTTGTAAGAGATCAATAACTCAATTTCTATCAATAAAATTCGCAAACAAGCAGAGGGTTTTCCCAGTTGGGTTCCCTAGAAAAAATTTGTGTTTTTCTATTGTGTGATTATGATTTAGGGCTATAGATGAAGGTACACTATATCCCCCGCTTAGCTACGGTCCATCTGTGCCTGTTTGCGTAGAGTCGTAGACTTTTTGTTGGTTTTGAGCCATTTGCAAGTTGTCTTTGAGTACTCGTAAAATGTCCTAGCTCTCCTGAACCCAATCTTTAGCTAAAGGGGCCCTAATTAGGCACTTTTCACCATAGAATATGCTAGATTTTGAGTTTGTGAGGTCAATCAAGGTGGGAGAATGCCAAATCAGCTCCAATGTTCCGATAATTGAAACATGAGTTGAATTTGTAATAAGCCCTAGCCCTAGCTCTTTCCTTGAAGGGCTGACAATAGGAAAAGAGACGGAAAAGGTAAATTTCTAGAGTTGTTTTGATCATCAAGAGGATTTCCAATGCCTTTTAAGTTTTCCCTACTTGGGTGATGGAGTCTTGGGAACTTTAACAATGGAAATATTAAATCTATGAAGGGAGCAAGGGGAAAACCCTACTTTTCACTTCCCAACCTTAGCCATCATTTTACAAGGGGAGAAATTCATTAGAAATATGCTCTCTAGGAAGTTTTCTAGGCAGTTCAAGGATACAAGATTAAGCATGCAATAATTACTTAGAATTTCTTGTAAACATATGCATTTAGACGAGGAAAATATAAACCCTAGCAATATTCCATTATATGCAAAACCATAAGATATTCATTAAAAATGCTACAATATATCCAAGAACATTTCTTTTTCGATCCCAAAATGACATCTCCACAACAAACTAATCTCCAATAGCCAAAATCTACATGAGATCACATCTCCACAAGTAGTGAAGTACAAAGAACAAGTTGAGTCTCTTCAAGAACAGGTTGTGGCAACAAATACCATTCTTGCCACTATGTGAGTTCTGAGTTTAGTAGGTTTGGGTTGTTTTGAAGAGACAATGGGATGAATCTTGAGTCACTTGATGGTTTAGTCTCTTCATTTACTACCTCGAGTCGTCTTTTTTGGTCGGTGAGCTCCTCATTCAACCTTAGGTATATGGTGCCATCTTGTTGTAGGTGTTTTCCTTGTTGGCATATGATTAGGTGGCTTTCTCCCATTTGTTGACTTCATCCCATTTTCCTGTGGGAGGAGCATACAGATGGGTGGGTTGCAGGTTGAAGTTGCAGAGAGGAAATATGGTTGAGTCCTCATTACAGCAGATTAGTGAAGGCACTGTGCATTTGATTACATTGTCCAGTGGACAAGAACAATAGTGGTCGGCAGGCCAGATTTTCAAGAGATTAGCGATTTAAGGTTGTAGAGCACAGAGATCTTGAGGTTCTGAACATCTCACATGGGGATCTCGCCCCCTTGTGTTGCTATTGTTAACCCCAAGATTTACTTGTGCAACTGGAGGTCTAAGATCCTGGTAGCTTTCATGGGGCCCAAGGTTCTGAGGTCCACATGTGAGAGTTGAACAGCTACTATTGGTTTGTGTGAGCCTCTGAGGATGCAAATAATCTTCTTTGGGCGACATCGAGCATTTTCATGACATTGCTATTTTTATCAGTTGGGGTTTCAGGGCTCCAATGCCGATTTGGAGCATATATCTGGATTCCTTGCAGAAAAATGAGTCTGATGAGACTAATTTTGTTGACATGTGATTGCTATTTTTAATAGTGCCTATCTTTAGGAATGCTATGGTTGGTAGTAGTCTCTTAGTAGTTCCCTTCATTTTCTGTCATTCTTACATTTTAGGAGTTGGATTGCCATTTTGGGTTGGTTGATTCACTAAATTAGGTTGAAACTATATCGAGGATTTGATTGCTGCCTTCCTTATTGCATGAGAATTTGCAAGAGATAGGAAGATGGGATAATCTCACTTTATTTTCAAAATTGTAGAACGATATTCTCCAAGCATGTGTAACCCGAATCCCAGTGTTTGTTCAACTATGTCCCCAATTTTGTCTCTATTTTAAAGAATGTGCGAATAAGTTTAAGTTTGGACTCAGTATCACTGTATTTAAAAAATCAAACACAGATTGAAGAAATCAAACTTATTTGCAAAGTTGTTTCAAATTTTGAAAATTCTATTTTGCAATAGATCTAAAGATTTATCACACCAATACATTTATATGGGTTTCCATTGAGGTCACTCATAAATATTGGCACAATAGTTAAGTTTTAGTATTAGCTCGTTCAATAATATTATAGCAGGTGACCACATTACAATGCTGAATGGATATGTTTTGATTGATTCTATGAGATTGTTGAAAATGTCTACTTCCTTGATTCTTTTTACCCAAACTAAATGCCTCATCCTATGACTAGTTTTCTTACCCAAATAAAATGCCTTGTCCCATGAAACCACATCTGTTGATAAATATGGGTTAAGGAAATGATTCTAGGTACTGAAATTATCCTAAGTGAATTGCTATATCTTTGTTTTCGTTTGTGTCTTCAAAGGTGCAAAACATGTGTTGATTGCAAAAGAAATGCCACAAGATAGTACACTGTATTGTATTTGGATTTTCATTTCTTGAGCTCGAAAGCAACTACCTGTAGGCTGTATTATGATGGATCCCATTTGGGATGATCTCATGGTTTTGCACAACAATATTTGTCTTGATGACAAAATTAATTCTTCTTCTTGGGAATGATGCAGGGACAAATGAAGGAAAAAGGGCACTATACCATTGCAACTACTGTAACAAGGATATTTCAGGGACAATCCGCATCAAATGTGCAACATGTCCAGATTTTGATTTGTGTGTAGAATGCTTTTCTGTAGGTGCTGAGGTTACTCCTCACAAGAGCAATCATCCTTACAGAGTAATGGTAGGTGATTTCAGGAGATGGGATGCTGATTAATTTTTCTCAAAGTCCTCCCGAAATGGGAAAATGGTTTATATTTAAAAAAATAAAAACCCAAAAAAATATTTCAGATGTTTTTTTCTTTTTAGTTGTTGGAAATCTTTAGGATTTGTTTTGGCATTTCTTGGGCATCTACTTTTTTATTCGTCTCCACATTTTCCGTTTAACATTTCTGAAAACGTTAAGGCCCAAGAATGTTTTTGGTGAGTTTCAGTTTTGAACATGTTTGTATTTCAAAAATATTTCCAGGCAATAAACAGGGGCAGGGTAGGAGTTTCCTTAATCCTATGATTTTGGTTTTTCTAAATTATGGAAAGCTAGATTCCTCAATTTTGTGGCTTTATTTTGTAGAAAAATAAGTCAATCTATAATAGTCACTCACAAAGGAGGCAAGAACATACGTAAAATTGTGGCTGTGTTTTAAAGGTTATGCCACTGCTGATATCTGATTGTGCATGCATATATGTAAATATTGACTGGAAAAAGAAAATTGGCATACTGTTGTGATATCTATGTGGTATACTCCCAACCATATATAAGCATACTTACCATCTTATCATAGATAGATATAAAATTTATCAAAAATATGCTAAAATAAAGTAAGTAGTTAGACTGTTTCTACTTTGAGCCTGAAATTGACTCTGTTTCCATGCTAGATGTTGGTTTGCTGGCATAGTTGCCTAGGGACATGGGTATGGGAATGGGTACACCATTTTTGAAAACTAGGTATTGGGAGACATGGGGATATGGGTATGTCAAGGAAACTTACATGATAGATTGATCCATATATTGCACCAATGTGTAACTAAATCCTTGGAAGCAAGGAAAACATGGTTCACTTTGATTAGCTAGATAGCTTAATGAAATCCTTGAATTTTACCTTGACCTGCACACTAGTCGATTGTTCTAGTCGCACCCACTTGATCAGTTGAATGCTCAGTTGACTGCTCAGTTTACTCTGCTAGTCGACTATCAACTTTCCACTAATTGTCTCCAGAAGATCTAGAAGTACAATGAACCTGCTTAGCCAATTGTTCTAACTCTCCTCCCCTCCATGCAAAGCTGTAGAGATTTAGGAGCTGGAGTTATCTTGATTGTACAATCTCCCCATAATTGTGGGTTTTTGAAGCCTTGTAATGTTCCAAAATAGGAAAAACAGTGATATGCAAGCAAATAACAATTTTCACCACAAATTTTTTAAAACAATTTAGTAAACACGCAGAACAATCAGAAATATGGAAGCAACTGAGCGATTTTATTATAAACTGGTGGAAGAGTACAAAATATGGAAGGAATGCACTTGGGCTTGCCTCAAAGGCAAGCGCAGCAAAGCCCAGGTGAAACAATGACAACCTGGAGCTACAATCAACTGATCAACTGCTGCACTGTGCAGTCCCCAGCAATTCTGCTTGGTCTGCTCACTGCTGCAAATATATCGCTGAAAACCCAACCTCTGGTGCTCGGAAAATTCTGCAAATTTATATCTAGGGTCCTCAGGCAAAATGTACAAATACTCAGAAATGGTTTGGCCTAATTTTGACCTCCCAAAATCGACCCCCAAAGCCACTGTGTTGTCCCTAGCAATTCTGCACTGTCTGCGGCAAAGATATGGCTGAAAACCCCACCTCTAGTGCTCAAAAAATTCTGCAAATTTATATCTAGACTCCTTAGGCAAAACCCACAAAAACCCAGAAATTGTTTAGCCTAACTTTGACCTTCCAAAATCAACCCCCAAAAGCCCCACACTTTCCAGTAGATGTTGAAGCACACTGTTTATCAAACCACTAGTAAAATCCTCCCCAGACACTCCTAAAATGTAGCAATCAACTCCACCAATACTTCCCTTGTTTCTCCTGGCAAGCAATAGCTCCAATGGCTAAAACTCTATCTCCCACGTATGCCCAGTTTCTCTCTTCTGTGTTGGTCACAGACTCTGCAAAATAACTCCTGAATATTGCTGCCACTTCCAGTGCTCAAATTCACCCAATAGCCAAAAAGCTATTGAGCCCTCTTATCCTAATTTCTCCTGGCAATAGCCCTCCGGAAGAATGTTGCAATGGACACACTAGATCCACTACTGTGTCCTCCTGAAATATGCACTGCTGGGTGAACTGAATACAAATGCTGAAAATCTCTCTACAAATCTCATCCAAATGATAATGGATGAACCTCTTTAGGGTGGCACTCGAAGTCCCCTGAAGAAAGGGTGAGTTTCCGCTTGGAAAACTCTTGCTAAACAACTCGAGCAACAAAATCAAATTTGATAAGTCAAGAATGCCAAATGATGTGTGCTGCCTTCCTTTTCTAACTTTCATGGAGCCTTTCTTCCTGCCTTTTCTTCCCTTTCATGCATTTTGAATCATTGGCTTAGGGAGTGCATATTTCTTCTGGGGGTGGTCCCCACATATCATCAAAAACAAAATAAAATAAAATTAACTTGCTTCCAACTCCCTAGTCTTCTATCAAAAATTAAATGGGCCTCATCTTTCCCAAAATTGGCTCCCAAAATGTAGAAATAAATCCCGTTCCAAAATAATTTAGGAAGGGACATTACAAGCCCAAGCATAACTTGAAATTTTACATTAATTTGTGGTAAAGCCTTTGTAAAGATATCAACAAATTGATCATCTGTCCTCAGTCTTATCATAGATAAGAGACAAACTACCATTTTGTACCATTTGCCTTAAATAATGATCATGAAGCTCCACATGTATCATCTTACTATGAGTGACTATATTCCTAGTCATGGGTATTGTACTTCGATTACCACAATATACCATAGTTGATCCTTCAATTGAAAACCTGAGCTCTTCGAAAAGGTTACTAATCCAGGTTGCTTCTATGCTAGCATCAACTGCACTGTGATATTCGACTTTTGCAGTTGAGAGAGAGACTGCCTTTTGCTTCTTATGAGACCATATTGTGGGTCTAGAGCCAAAATGAAACACAGTCTAAGTAGACTTCTTGTTATCTCCATCTCCATCCCAATTCAAGTTGGTGTAGTCGATTAATTGTTTCCTAGTTTTGCAATATTTGATACCAAGCTGATAAGTACCCTTCATATTAACAATCCTATTTGCCATCTTCAAGTGGCTCTCTCGCAGATATTGCATTAATGAACTGACCATATTAACAATTAAATAAATCTTTTGTCGACTGTGAGTTAAATAGATAAGTCTACCGACAAGCTGCTTGTAGAGAGTAGCATCGACTTTTGGAGAGTCACATTCCACAGTTAGCTTCACTCTCGACTGGTAATTATAGTCTTCTGTGTTGAACCTTTAAAAGAGATTCAATACATATTTAGGTTGAGAAATAAAGATACCATCATCAATTTGCAAATCTTGGATGCCCAAAAAGAAATGGGACAGACCAAGGTCATTCATCACAAATGTATCTGTTAATTATTTCTTTAAACACAAATTAAACTAACATTACTTTTAGTGATGACCAAATCACAACATACAATGCAACAATTAAAGTTTTAATGTTTACAGTAAAACATAGACACTATGATCAGATTCACAGTCTTTGAAACCAGAATGAGGAAAACACGTTCAATTTTTTCATACCATGCCTCAGAGGCCTGTTTAAAATTCAAACCATACAATTATTTCTTCAATTTATGATGCCAATGGTTTGAATTGACTTGGATTACTAATAATTACATAAAATATTAAAACTTTAATGGAATAAATTATTTTAACAATTCCAAACCATGATTCTAAACCACTGGAAACAAAATATGCAATGTCTGCTCATGTATATAGTATATACCAGTAAGGTTAAATACTAAATATATCAGAATGGCTTCTAGTGCAATACATATCTGAAACAAAATATATAATTGATGAGGCTCTAGGTGGCCTTTAGAGTCCAAAAAAGAACATGATACAAGATACTGGCCTACCACATATGACTGAACAACATGATCAATCATCAAACTCATTGATACTGCTGGAAATGGGATCCCCGGAATCACCATCTGTCTCTAACTCCTCACATATGCAACTTCAGTAGTAGTACTAGTATAAGCACAGCCTGCACAGCCTGCCATGTCTTGATCTATGCATATGTCGCCTATTACTAGTGGATCCACATCCAGATTCCTTAATTCATGTTTCGTGGGATTGTGACAGGTCAACTTGGTTTATGACTCGATCAGGTTGGTACCAAATTGTACCCTGGAACCATTTTGAAGACCGAGCTGGTTTGGCAGGGGGTCAACTTGGCCAAGTCCAAGTCTGAGTTGACCAAGTTTGAAAACACTGATCAATTGAATCTGCAGTCTGATTGTAGGACCATCTGGACCAAACTTATATATTTGACAAACTATCTTAGCTTGTAATTGCAATTGTATTTCTAATAAATGGAAAACACCTAGGCTATGCTTTTGTTTAGAGCCTTGCGCATGAATACCCAAAATCATTGATGGACACTGACATGAGAAAAATGGACTATTTGAATTTAGAAAAATGAACTATTTATATGATGTCTTTAAAAGTTGCCTTGACATGATGGCCTAGCCTGTGGTGATATGGTTGTATTTTATAGAACCTTATTTCATGAAAGAAATGATGACTTTGTTGAGGTCAAAGGATGTGCCTTTTCTTTGTTTGCAAATGTGTTTTGTTGACTTTAGAATTATTGTTCTCCAGGACAATCTGTCTTTTCCCCTCATTCACCCAGATTGGAATGCAGATGAAGAGATATTGCTCTTAGAGGTATGACAAACTGTAAGGTATCTATAATGCAACACATTGTTTACTTTTAAGGACTTGGTTTTGTGCTGGCATTTTATACTGTTGTCCTTTTTCATTTTTCTGAGATTCTAATTTTTTGTTAATCTGTCCATTTGCAGGGAGTTGAAATGTATGGATTAGGAAATTGGGCAGAGGTTGCAGACCATGTTGGCACAAAGACACAATCCCAGTGTTATGATCATTATATGATGGCATACATGAAATCTCCATGCTACCCTCTACCTGTACGGAACCCGTCCCTTCAGCTTTTGTGTTTATACTTAGTTACACTCAGAATTGAGCTTGACTATTTATTTCAAAACTAATAATCTAAGCTAAACTTTTTCTAGGATATGTCACATGTTATTGGAAAGACAAAGGCAGAACTTTTAAACATGGCCAAAGTACATGCAGAAGGCAAAAAAGGTTAGTTGGGAATCTATTCAATTGCAGGCTGGTTTTATGTTCCTATCTGTTCTATCATTACATGCCACATATCCTCTGAATGAAAAGGAAAAGTTTTTTTTACGTATGTGTTATACTGGTCATTTCTTCCCCCGAGCCCAAAGTTTTGATGTATCTATTAGCAGGCTACTAGCAAAGTTTCTCATTTATTACAAGTTCTCCAGTTATTTAGCTTCTCCTACCTGGAAACGAATCTAGTGGACAAAAATAAATTTACTTAGGTGGTTAAAGTTAACTTTACTGGATTTTCCTGAATTGTTGGATAGTAGTTACTGTTTCATAATATTATTGTTTGATATTGCCCAAACATCTCCAGCAGCAACGTCATTTGGATTTTATTTTTATGGTGTTGGCTTAGACAATTTTTGGGGCAAAGACCATTGAACCCTGTAGGGACTCTCCCCTTTGAATGCATTGAAGCTGGCATGTGCTTGCTGGAATGCGCATTAAATTGCAGTGCTTCTAAAGGCTCCGAAACCCTAATCCTAATTGGGAGTTGAGTTCTGCAAAACCCTAACCCTAACCCTAGAATTTGGATGACTCGTTGAAGTATGTAACTAGGTTCAGTCTTCATAATGACATGTGTAATCATGATTTTATGTAATTGATGTAAAGAAGAAAAATAAAATTATTTCTGTTGTGCTTGAGTCATGGGTTTCATGCTCAAGGAATTTTATTTTTATATAGATCAAGCCCCCATTGTGAGCTCTTAGGATTGGTCATTAAGTCATAAAGTCAATTGAGTCTTTGTCATATATGAGAGACCCTTCTTGAGCATGTTACATATTTATTTGAGTTATTATAAGAGTCAAAAGACCCTCCAAGACCTTGTCACAAGTACTCAAACAAATCAGCATTCCAAAGAAGATATAGATTGTTCTAGAAGGAGATGTCAGCCTAGGCATGAGGACAAGTCGGCTTATTTACATGGGTAGATCACTATATAAAGGAGGACTCAGCCTCACTTGGTAGACAATCAATCACGCATCTGAAAAGCAGAAGAAAGTGCGAGCAAAAGGAAGAAAGGAGCCTCTCATGTAGCAAAGAGGAGATCAAGATCGAGGGAAGAGCGAAGTAATTGCAGGTCTATTTTGGGCTAATTCTGTTCACACGTGCGTGGAAACTAGGGCTTCCCTATCTGCTGCAAGTCCAAACTAGAGTCATCTCAAGAGGGCTGAAACAAGGCAAGAAAGGAAGCTAAATAGAAGGCCGAAGTCACAAAGAAGCAGCCCTAGCCAAGCAAAGGAAAAAGGAAGGCTAAAGCAACCCTAATTCGGTCACACTTGGGAAGTTTCACTCACCTACAGGAAGCCGAAAGTTGCAGAGAAAGAGGCTTAGAATTTCAGACTTAAGTCGCTGAGCCAAGGGTTAGTGAAGAAGGAGAAAGTGCAACATCTTCAAGAATTAATTGACTTTGATTTGAAGCAAGAGTTGACTTGGTCTTGGAGGCGTAATTGGTCAAGGGTCTAAGTCTTGGAATTCATCAATTGAAGATTCTATAAGAAGAAGAATTCGGTGAGTTTTCCTCTCAAGCTTGGAGAGGTTTTGGCCCTGGCTGATAGCCTATATCTTGTGTCCTTCATCTCATTATTCTTTATGGTTTGGTCGCTGTTTGATGAAGAAGAACACATAATAATAAACAAGTCAAAGAAGAACCTAATTACGAAAGTGAAAAGTCTTCATAAGCAGTTATCATTGCTAGAGAAATCACCTCATCTCTCTGCCCTAGATTTCTCAACAATCAAGACATGTTATAAACTATCCCACAAGAAAAGGAAGGGGATTTGTTCCTATCCCATAGATGATCAAAGTAGACTCTAGAGGAGTGGGATTTTATGAACATAATAGAGTAAGTAGAAAACCCTATATCAATGATTTCGACCATAGCCTCTGTTGTAACTCCATAGTGAATTCATCTCTCTTTGTGTTTGAATTTTCTCTCTAAGAAGAAAAGAGTAAAGCATAGTCCTCGCCTTTTGGGTTTGTTGTCCTATATTGAATTTCCCAACTTAAATCTTGTGTTCATTGTGTGGATGGTGTGGTCATTTTATAGTTGTAGCTTCTTTTTTTATATTCTTAGTTTATTTCAGCTGTTGTGTTAAGCTTATAATACTATATTTTTAATCATAATCAAACACTTGTGATATCTCCTATTCCATAAAGTTGCTAAGTGTAGCAAATTTTTGTAATTTTGGCATTGGAGGTAATTTTTGGCATTTTGGGAGCTTCGCTGTGTGGGTGAGTGGACCCCACATTCACATACCGAGCCAAATGAAGGCAATGTGCACCTCTAGAGAGAGAGGATGAGTTGGAGGGAAAGGTGGGGGCCACCAATGAGAGTGCTTGGGCCAGTAAGTATAAATGCTAAATGGAGGCCTTCCTTTGGGGACTTTTGTCAATTGAATTTCAGAACTTGGTATCTCTTGGAGCTCTTTAGCACAAGGGCTAGAATGCTGTTGAGCACAAGGAATCTCAAGTGATATTCCAAGGCAATTTTGGAGAATTTCGAGTGTCTCCCTAGTTGGTAGATTGAAGAGTCCATCACGGGACTTCCACGGAGTTGAACCTTCCATTAGTGGGCCAGATTAAGCAGTGCACATTCCAGGGGCATAGAATAAGAGCGAGACATCTAGTGCGCAATTGTGGAGGGAGTTCGTAGGTCAGATTTGCAGAGAAATTCCATTGCCGGAGCAGTGAGAATTTGGGGGTGTTTTGCCGAGGAGATTTGGAGCTGATTCAGAGGGCCAATTTCATCATCTTTAGGCACTGTGAAGGAATTCTTGGGAACAGACTACGCAGGCATCGTGCAGTGCCAATTAGGGAGCTAGAGGAGTTGGAGATTGGGGGTTTTCTGAAGATAAACCCTCAGGTGGTTTGCAGGATTCTTAAGTGGTAGATTTGGGGTGCTCAAGCAACAGTAATTTCCAGTAGTGCACTCAGCCAGCCAGAGAAGCCATTCACACCACTTGGAGGGCTTCCTCATTGCTTGGAGTTTGGCCAAACCCTTTCCATGTTTTTGTGGGTTTTTGGAGAGGAGTTCAAGGGTGGAGTTATAGGTTGATCCATGTAGAATTCAGAGCATAAATCATTATCTTAGTTGGCAGCTAGTAACAAATTAATCATTGGGCAGTGCACATTTCTTGCCCTGGGCTATTCCTCATCTGGGTCAAAGATGTTTTTTCTGGGTTTTGCACAACTTGCTTGGCAAGCCCATGTTCCATCTCATTCTATGCACCCAGTTCCAGTTTAGCAATAAAATGGCTCAGAGTATTTTGTTGGTGTCCCTTGTGTTCTAATATTATGGTTGTGTTCTTTATTTACCTGCTATTCCATGTTACTGTTTTGGTATACACTGCTAATTTTTCCATTAGGAATATTACAACACTGCATAATAAAGGCTATCTTCAATAATTTACAATAACTTGTAAGATCTATTGCGATGAGCTACACAGTGGAATATCCATGGTAGTCCAAAAAGTCTTGTTGGAGAGTAGAAGTCTTCCCTTTCAAGCATCATGGTTTTACTATGCTGCAACATAAATCTCATCATGTAATACCTGTATTCTTGTGAAAGCATTGGGTGGGTTTTGGTGAGACTTAGTTCCTTGTTCCTGATGGACTTAGTTTGAATATGTATAATATTTGTATTTATTTGTTTTGTACTTTATCTATTGCATTGTAAATATTTCATAGGTGAGTTGGTAAAATATGATTGGTTACTAAATATGTATTTTACTATTTTATAATTGTAATTATAGGAGGCTTGGTCAAAGAGTGTAACTCTCCATCAATTTTGGATTTCTTTAAATACATGATACAATATAGAGTGTATAGATGTTTACAATACGATATTCTCTTCTTATGCTTGCAAAGTTGCTTTTGTTTCCTTCCTTGTATGTGAGTATTGTTTTTAGGCCACACAAGTATCTCATTATTGCTTGAACTTCTCTCTCAAAATTCCTTCTTTTCCCTTGTAATTTCTTGCAATTGCAATTTCTTTCTATTTGTGATTCATGATTGCAAGTTCTTCTCCTTTACATGGATGTTCTTCCATATGGATTTATTGGCCTATGACTTTGGATGGTAGGAGAGTAAACTTTCCTTGTTCTTGTTATCCTCCCAGGATATTGTAGGCATGTCCTTTTAGGCCTGGATACTCCCTAAATGATATCATCTAGCAATGCATTAGACCTTTCACACTGATTGATAACTTTGGCGAGGAGCTTATTGGTGCCCCCTCAACCAACATTGGTAGGTAATTCCAATGCTAGCAAGGATATCATTTGCTAGTGCATTGTCCTTTTCATAGTTATTGACGTCTTTGATATGGATTATATATCAACCCCTCCAACCCCCCCATCACCCCAATGCCCAAATCATCTTTTTTGTTCCGCACCAACTTACTAGTTTCTAGCATCTTTTTTGTGCTTGTACCAAATCTTAATTATTTTCTCAGTCAAACATTTAGCTTCTAGCAAGACAATTAGCGAGACTAGTTTGACGATGCTAAATTGTACATCAATCCATAGGTCCTCAGAGCACCAGAGGGACCAACTCCAAGCATTTCTAGAATAGGACACCCTCGGCTTGTCTATTTACCTCTCAGTTCTATAGGAGCAACCAAAGATCTATTTAGAGTTTCTTTCTTTTGACCTCAGAGGTTAGGAGTATCCCTTTCTCCTACATCACCCTAAGGATCATATGGTCGGACGCATCACTGGTTCCATTGACTTCGACAACAAGCTAGTACCTAGTTTGCCTCACTCGCCTTTAGTCATCAGGCTCAAGAGCCCTTGATATCTTTCACTCCATTGCTAGATCTTCCTACCTTTCCCATTCTTCCTTGATAGGCTATTTGTTAGAAAATCAGTAAGGTAGAAAGATTTTCTTATGTTGACAATTATTTGTGATATTCTTGTATTCTTATTAGCTTTCTTTATGTTCTTGTTTTATCTTCTTCTCATCAAGCAATCATCAAATCAAAAGCATGAAGATCGATAACACCAGATATATGCACTCAGCTAGGGAAAAATCACTATGATGGGGAAAACCCAGTCAAACTCCTCCACTAGTAGATTCAAAATCAAATTGAGACAATCGAAGACCTTAGACCTATACAAAGATCCTCCTTTTATCCACCAAGTCAACCTCTTAAGTTGAATAGACAAACTTTAGTAGTGAACCTTGGTCAAACAACTTCAATCCCGCAACAACCCAGATTTTAGCCCTTCAAGCTTCAGAATTTTGGCCCTGTTACCCACCATTTTGTGGGTGATATCCCTATGAGAATTTTTTTCTCCAGGATGGTCCTCAGTCGGTAGCCAACAACCCCTTGCAGCCACTAGCTAGCTCACTGTGCCATTTCTTCGCCACTTGAGCCAGCGATGTGGTCCCTTACCCATCTTGCCATAATTGTATGTTTGAAGGTGGGCCTTCCGAACCTAAAGGTATGCCTTGTCAGTGGGTAATTGAATATTGTAGTTGTCTTATTGTGGACACTTTCAGGCATGGATTAGTGGGGGGTTGGGCGGAAAGAATGGGCTAGGTTTGTGCTCTTGTCCCTTGGACCCCTTTAGGATATTAACCTTGGATTCTAGTCTCATGGGATCTCCCTTACTGATCATTTGGCTTTAGGGATGGTATTTCATGGGAAACCCCAATTTTGGTTGCGTGGTCTCGCTCCCTTATCCGCTTATATTACCCCATTTCCACTCATTATTACCCCATTCATCATTTCTCCCACCTGGGTCTAGATTCCTCCTCTAGGTCCACATAGGGTTAGTTCGCCCCTTCCCCTTGCCCGCTCCTTGCGTCAGGCCTAGAATGATGCCTCAGAGGTTGATGCAACTAAAAAGAAAGATAAAAGCATATTTGGCCACATTCAATAGGAAAATGTACCACAAAATGCAAAAGATGGCTTAGACAAACACATTTAGCACGTGGGCAAAAGCCAATACATGAGCTCTACCCCATCATCATGGCCATCACCCTGGTTCCTATAGGTTCTATGAGCCTCCTTCATCATATAGGAACCCATGATTGTCCCAACCTGTCGTGGGCAATGAACTGCCTTACCTTAAAAGGGGGTATTCATTGCTATATCTTATTCATCATGCTCGAGCAGTTAATCAAAGAAAATCATAAAAAGGCAAAAGGCATATAAAGAAGGGTGGAAAAATCAAGGTCGGGGCACCTCATGTACCATGATTTCTCCCTCCCATACATTATAAACCTAGGTGTGGGCTTCCCTTTTATTAGCTACCCTTGTACCCCAACATGTGGCCCAGGGTTGCCCCTTTGCATCCCCTACTTCATTCATCTATCTATCACATGCCACTACCTTTTGAAGGATGTACTTTGAACATATTATCCCATTTAAAAGTAGAAACCACCTAACAGGATACTTGGTTAACCCCATTTGGAGTTTAGGAGACATTGGCACATTCCGAAGCCCATTTTGGAAGGGTAGGCCATTATGAAGTCCCCACCTATGGTCCATGGTTGGTAAGCTCATTTACTCGATTTCTCTAATGACTTGTTTGTTGAAATTTGGTACCGGAGGACAGGTGGTTCCCTTAGGCTTTGATCTTTGGCCTAGGGAAAAGTGTCCAAAAGAATTTAATTTTTCTCCTAAAGTGACTTTATAATTTTTATAAAGTTAAAATCTAATTTAAAAGTGACTTTAAGTGATAAAGTTACTAAAGTCTAATTTTAAAGTGACTTTAATAAAGTCAATGTAAAATTAGAAAGGAAAAGTGACTTTGGAAATAAATGACTAAGTGGGTCTTTATTAAAGTGGGGTGAATTAAAAAATAGAAAGTGAGATTTAAATGAGCATTTAATCTCAGCCCTAGATCTCAATCTATTTCAGCCATTGGATTTAGGGATTCCCCAAAAGTTACTTAGGGTTAGATTAAAGGAGGAAAAGGTCATTCATTCTTCCATGAGCAGATTGAGAGAAGGAGAGCAAGAGAGCAAAGGAGATTTCTAGACAGTGAGGAGGAGGCAACAACTTGGCACACATTCCAAGGCAGCATTTCAGCAAGTCCGTATAGCCGAGTCAGCACACAGTGAAAGGCAGATTTTGGGCACGATTTTTTAGAAAGGTCGTACAACAGTTTTTTGTTCAGATTCCAAGGGGACCGTACAACAAGTTAGCACAGAAATCGAGGAGCAGAAAATCTGAAGTTTGTTGGCACGTCTTTCAAGGGAGTTCATACAACAAGTGGCTATACCTTGGCACGCTTTTCTAGGTAGTCTGTACAACAACATTTAAGGCTGGAATTTGGGCACAAAAATCGAGGAGGTCGTACAACATTGATTGTTGTTCTGTTTTGTTGTTTTCAAGTTTTTCTAGTTGGCTATGAGGCACGGAAAACGAGATAAGTTGTAAAAGTTTGCTTGCTGATTTTTTTGTTGAATATTTTCTCACTATAAAAGGCATTTTCCAGAAATAAGAAGGAGCTTTCAAACTGGTTTTCCCCAAGAGTTGTAGGGGGTTTTTCCAAGGTCACCTTGACAAAAAATCACTGAGTTTAAATGTGTTGAATGGCTGTTTGTATGTGCTGATATTTATTTCTGCATTTTCCAGCATTCTGTAATATTTCCAGAATTTGTGTTTTCAGCAAAATTTATTTTCTAGTTGTTGAATGTATGGATATGGGAAAGGGCATTTAACTATTTTAGAGAAATAAGGTGAAACTGAAAACTGGGGTGGGAAATGAGAAATTTCTACATGGTATGAGAGCTTAAGTGCTGAAGTGCAGTTTGGGATAGCAAGGAGGACAATTACAGCCTGCTGATTTTTCACTCAGAAAATTCCAGTAAATTGATTTTTCACAAACAACAGTTTATTTTTACTACAACAGTGCTATTTTTCAGTTTTAAGACAGCAGGATGTCATTGGGATTGAGGGTGGAGGATAGGTTGGATGGGCATACCAATTACAGTGTTTGGAAGGAGAGAATGCAGAGTATCTTTGAGGAGACAGAAGTCTGGGACATTATGGTGCATACCACACAGAACCCTGTTGTTGTGCCTACTGATGCTACTCAGTTGGCTGCTTATAATAAAAAGAACAACAAGGGTAAGAGACCAATTCTAGGCGGAGTCAAAGACCATTGCATTCCTCATGTGAGAGGAAAGAGAAATTCCCATGAGATGTGGACAGCATTGTCCAATCTCTACCAGAGTACTAATGAGAACCGGAAAATGGTCCTGAAGGAGAAGTTGAAGACCATTAAAATGGGTAATAATAGTGCAGGTAGATATCTCACAAAGATTACTAATGTGAGAGATGAATTGGCAGCAGTTGGAGAGGTCATTCCACCCACTGAGTTGGTGCGGATTGCAGTGAATGGCCTCCCCCATTCATTGATGAAATTTGCTGATGGTGTTTGTGCACGTGAAACCCTTCCCACATGGGAGAGGTTTTGGGATGATTGCATTTAGACAGAGATCAGGAAAGGTCAGCTTGGGGCAGCCAAGCCAGTTGAGCAGGATGAGGATGTAGCACTGTTGACAGGAGGCAAAAAAGGCAAAGGGAAGAAGTAGGCTTCCATAATTAATGGTGGGGGCAAAGGCAAAGGTAAAGGTAAACAGGGTAATACACAGAAGGACTATTCCAAGGTGAAGTGTTGGAATTGTCAAAAGATGGGACACTATGCAGTTGTGTGTCCAGAGAAGAAGAAGAAGAAGGGGAAGAACCAGAGCATGGCAGCTTCAGTAGAGGTTGAGGACTTTGCAGATCGTTTTGACCGGGAGTTTGGGTTCACTGCATGTGAGTCCTCTAGTGCAGGATCACCTGCCACATAGGTTCAGAGGGAGCATGCTTTTCCCTCGATTAGCGGAGCATCTTCGGGTATCTGGTATGTGGACAGTGGGGCTTTACATCACATGATAGGAGTCTGTGAGTACTTCTCAGAGCTTTCAGAGAGTGGCACTGATATAGAGGTGGTACTCGGTGATGACAGAGTTGTTAGAGCAGTCGGTGTGGGGACACTGACATTTCAGAGGGAGTCCAAACCTCCCTTGAAGGTGTCATATGTTCTTTATGTGCCAGGGATGAGGAAGAACATCATATCCGTCTCAGCTTTGGAGGACAGAGGATATGAGGTATTGTTCAGGGGAGGACAGGTGTTGATGTATCCCAGGGGCATTCCAGCTGATTCAGCTAGAGTGATAGGTGTACACCATGCAAAGGTGTACAAGTTTTCATTCCAGCCCCTTTTGGCATTAAGCAGTAGTACCGACAGCAGAGCTAGCAGTTCTGAGCTGTGTGAGATTTGGCACTACAGAATGGGGCATATGTATCATGGAGCCTTGAGGACCTTGTGGGAGATCACTACAGGTGTGCCAGATTTCAGTACTGATCACTTTAATACTTGCAAAGGATGTGCGATGGGCAAGTTTTCCAAATCCCCTTTTCCCAGCAGTGACAGTAAAGCAACTGGGATACTTGATTTGATTCATTCCGCTGTGAGCGGTCAGATGTCTCATGTTTCCTGAGTGGATATGAGTACTATGTTTTATTCATTGATGATCACTCCAGGAGGACCTGGATTTATTTCTTGAAGACCAAGAGTGAGTTCTTCAAGAGGTTTCAGGAGTTTAGAGCTCTTGTGGAGACACAGACAGGTCGGAAGATCAAGTCCCTAAGGTCAGACAATGGGGGAGAGTACACCCTTGGAGAGTTTGTTGACTATTGTGCGGAGGTAGGCATTAGGATGGAGTTCACTGTTCCTTACAACCCCTAGCAGAACGGGGTTGCGGAGAGGAAGAACAGATCCATCAGAGGGGCTGCCAAAGCCATGTTACATGATCAGGGGTTGCCATTGTTCTGGTGGGCAGAGGCCTGCAACATAGCTATTTATTTGCAGAACAGGAGTTTGCATCGTGCCTTGGGGCACATGACTCCGGAGGATGCTTTTTCTGGGAAGAAGCCTGATATTGGTCATCTTCGTATCTTTGGGTGCATTACATACTCCTACATAGCCAAGGAGAAGAGGACCAAACTAGAGCCCACCGCAGAGAAGGGTATCTTTGTGGGCTATAGTGAGACCTCAAAGGCCTTTCAGATTTACATTCCTGCGTAGAGGAAAGTTGTTGTGAGGTGGGATGTGAAGTTTGAGGAGGACAGGGCCTTTAGGAGGTCACGGGAGTTAGAGTATCTGGATAAGCTAGACCATCAGCAGCAGTTGAGTCAGTCGCAGGGATCCAATGGGCAGGGATCAGGAGGATCTGGAGATACATATATGACGATGTCAGGTCTGTTAGTGAGCAGTGGCTCGCCGAGCCAGAGGGGTGGTGCTCCGGGCAGCATGTAAAGCAGTCCACAGAGTAGTTCACTAGGGAGTCCACTGATGAACAATTCACACGGTACCTCAGCTTCTACAAGTTCAGGTGCAAGAAGGAGGACAACAGACAGACAGTCAGGATTTCAGGCTCTTGATGATGATTAGGAGGAGTTTCATTCTCTAATGGGAGAAGTATGCTCAAGGAAGAGGAAGCCCAAGTGGCTTCAGGACACCTTGAGAGATGCCACATCTGTTGCTGAGCCTAAGAGGCCGATCAGAGAGAGTAGACCACCTGAGAGATTTTGTAGCTATATGGCGATGGTTACCAGCATCCTTGACTCTGAGCCTTCTAGCTATGAGGAGGCAGCTAGCCAGCAGGTCTGGAGAGAGGCCATGCAGGAGGAGTATTCTTCTATCATGAAGAATGATGTTTGGGAGGTGGTGCCGAGGCCTGAGGGCAAGTCCGTGGTTACTTCCAGATGGCTTTACAAGGTAAAGCATGCTGCAGATGGCAGCATTGAGAAATTCAAAGCGAGGTTTGTGGCTAGAGGGTTTTCCCAGGTAAAGGGAGTTGATTATGAGGAGACCTTCGCTCCCGTGGCTCGATATACTTCGATTCGCTCCATTATATCGATAGCAGCAGAGATGGGTTGGAAGATCCACCAGATGGATGTGAAGACTGCATTTCTCAATGACTTCATACAGGAGGAGGTGTACATTGAGCAGCCACAGGGCTTTGAGGTGCATGGGAAGGAGTCCCATGTGTGCAGACTGAAGAAGGCTCTTTATGGCCTGAAGCAAGCTCCAGAGCTTGGTACTCCAGGATAGATATATGCTTGCAGGGGATGGGTTTCACAAAGAGTGAGGCAGATCCGAACCTTTACTATATTGTGATAGGTGAGGAGCCTCTCATTCTGGTGCTGTATGTGGATGACTTGGTCATTACATGTGCAGAGAGACTCATAGAGCACTGCAAGAGAGATCTTGCGACGGGGTTTGAGATGAAGGACATTGGCTTGATGCATTACTTTTTGGGTTTGGAGGTGTGGCAGGAGGAGGGGCATTTCTTCCTGGGGCAGGGGAAGTATATTGTGGACATCCTTAGCAGATTCCACATGGAGGATTGTAGACCCATGTCGACACCGATGATCATCAACTGGAAGAAGCTTCATGCTTCGGATTCCGAGTTGGTGGATCCCACATTGTACAGGCAGCTGATTGGTTCCTTGATGTATTTGGTCAACACTAGACCAGATATCTGTTTTGTAGTCAACACGATGAGTCAGTTTATGTGTGAGCCTAGGAAGGTTCACTGGGTGGCTGCAAAACACATTTTGCGGTACTTGCAGGGGACAGTGGATTATGGTCTGGACTACAGGCAGGAAGATGGAGTGAGATTGGTAGGATACACTGATTCTGATTGGGCAGGTTGTGCTTTTGATAGGAAGAGCACTTCAGGGTGCTGTTTTGGTTTGGGTTCAACAGTAGTGTCATGGTTCAGCCGGAAGCAGCAGTCAGTAGCACTGAGTTCAGCAGAAGCAGAGTATATGGCAGCCAGTTTAGCTAGTTGTGAGGCCATCTGGCTTCGCAAGATGTTGTTTGGCTTATTTGGTCAGCCGTTGAGACCTTCAGTGATCTACTGTGATAATCAGAGTTGCATTAAACTCACGGAGAATCCAGTATTTCATGACAGGTCAAAGCATATCGGAATCAGATATCATTTCATCAAAGACTATGTTCAGAAGAGAGCTGTGAAGCTTGAGTATATTTCCACTGATGAGCAGGTAGCAGAGATTCTTACCAAAGCCTTACCACGGGGCAAGCATGTTTACTTCAGAGACAAGATGGGTGTGGTGAGGAACACCTTCCTCGGTAAGAGGGAGTGTTGAAATTTGGTACTGGAGGACAGGTTGTTCCCTTAGGCTTTGATCTTTGGCCTAGGGAAAAGTGTCCAAAAGATTTTAATTTTTCTCCTAAAGTGACTTTATAATTTTTATAAAGTTAAAATCTAATTTAAAAGTGACTTAAGTGATAAAATTACTAAGTCTAATTTTAAAGTGACTTTTATAAAGTCAATGAAAAATTAGAAAGGAAAAAGTGACTTTGGAAATAAATGACTAAGTGGGTCTTTATTAAAGTGGGTGAATTAAAAATAGAAAGTGAGATTTAAATGTGCATTTAATCTCAGCCATTGATCTAAATCTATTTCACCCATTGGATTTAGGATCACCCAAAAGTCACTTAGGGTTAGATTGAAGAAGGAAAAGGAGGAAAAGGTCATTCATTCTTTCATGAGCAGATTGAGAGAAGGAGAGTAAGGGAGATTTCTGGACAGGGAGGAGAAGGAGACAGCAACTTGGCACACATTCCAAGGCAGCAGTTTAGCAAATCTGTACAGCTGAGTTAGCACACAGTGAAAGGCAGATTTTGGCACGATTTTCTAGAAATTCGTACAGCTGTTTGCACAGAAAACAAGGAGCAGTTTGCTGGCACATTTTCCAAGGAAGGTCGTACAGCATGTGGTTGTACTTTGGCACACAAATCGAGGCAAATCCGTATAGCATATTGTTGGGTTTTTCTACGCGCAAATCGAGGTCCGTACAGTGTATTTATGGCAGCCTGTCATGCATTTCTAGGCAAGTCGTACAACAACATTTAAGGCTGAAAGTGGGCACGAAAATCGAGGCAGTCGTACAGCATTTATTGCTGTCCTGTTTTGTTGTTTGCAAATATTTTCCAGTTGGTTGTGAAGCACGGAAAACGAGATAAGTTGTAAAAGTTTGCTTGCTGATTTTTTTCCTGAATATTTCTCACTGTAAAAAGCATTTTCAGAAATAAGAAAGAGCTCTCAAACTAGTTTTCCCCAAGAGTTGTAAGGGGTTTTTCCAAGGTCATCTTGACCAAAAATCATTGTGTTTAAATGTGTTTAATGGCTGTTTGTACCTGCTGATTTTTTATTTCTGCATTTTCCAGCATTCTGTAAAATTTCCAGAATTTGTGTTTTCAGAAAAATTTATTTTTTCAGTTGTTGAATGTATGGATATGGGAAAGCGCATTTAATTATTGTGGAGAAATAAGGTGAAATTGAAAACCAGGGTGGGAAATGAGATTTTTTTTACATGGTATCAGAGCTTGGGTGTTGAAGTGCAGTTTGGGACAGCAAGGAGGAAAATTACAGCCTGCGGATTTTTCACTCAAAAAATTCCAGCAAGCTGATTTTTCACAAACAACAGCTTTATCTTTACTACAACAATGCTATTTTTTAGTTTTAGGACAATAGGATGTCATTGGGATTGAGGGTGGATGATAGCTTGGATGGACATAACAATTACAACGTTTGGAAGGAGAGAATGCAGAGTATCTTTGAGGAGGCAGAAGTCTGGGACATCATGGTGCATACCACACAGAACCCTGTTGCTGTACTCACTGATGCTACTCAGTTGGCTGATTATAATAAAAAGAACAAGAAGGGTAAGAGACTGATTCTAGACGGAGTCAAAGACCATTGCATTCCTCATGTGAGAGGAAAGAGAAATGCCCATGAGATGTGGACAGCAATGTCCAATCTCTCCCAGAGTACCAATGAGAACCGGAAAATGGTCCTGAAGGAGAAGCTGAAGACCATTAAGATGGGTAATGATAGTGCAGTTGGATATCTCACAAAGATTACTAATGTGAGAGATGAGTTGACAACACACAGAAGGACTATTCCAAGGTGAAGTGTAGGAATTGTCAAAAGATGGGACACTATGCAGTTGTGTGTCCAGAGAAGAAGAAGAAGACGGGGAAGAACCGGAGCGTGGCAGCTTCAGTAGAGGTTGAGGACTTTGCAGATCGTTTTGACCGGGAGTTTGGGTTCACTGCGTGTGAGTCCTCTAGTGCAGGATCACCCGCCACACAGGTTCAGAGGGAGCATGCTTTTCCCTCGATTAGCGGAGCATCTTCAGGTATCTGGTATGTGGACAGTGGGGCTTCACGTCACATGACAGGAGTCTGTGAGTACTTCTCAGAGCTTTCAAAGAGTGGCACTGATATAGAGGTAGTACTTGGTGATGACAGAGTTGTTAGAGCAGTCGGGGTGGGGACAATGACATTTCAGAGGGAGTCCAAACCTCCCTTGAAGGTGACAGATGTTCTTTATGTGCCAAGGATGAGGAAGAACCTCATATCCATCTCAGTTTTGGAGCATAGAGGGTATGAGGTACTGTTCAGGGGAGTACATGTGTTGATGTATCCCAGGGGCACTCCAGCTGATTCAACTAGAGTGATTGGTGTACGCCATGCAAAGGTGTACAAGTTTGCATTCCAGTCCCTTGTGGCATTGAGCAGTAGTATCGACAGCAAAGCTAGCAGTTCTGAGCTATGTGAGATTTGGCACCGCAGGATGGGACATATGTATCATGGAGCCTTGAGGACATTGTGGGAGATCACTACAGGTGTGCCAGATTTCAGTATTGATCACTTTGATACTTGCAGAGGATGTGCGATGGGCAAGTTTGCCAAATCCCCTTTTCCCAGCAGTGACAGCAGAGCAACTGGGATACTTGATTTGATTCCTTCTGATGTGAGCAATCGGATGTCTCATGTTTCCTTGAGTGGATATGAGTACTATGTTTTATTCATTGATGATCACTCCAGGAGGACCTGGATTTATTTCTTGAAGACCAAGAGTGAAGTCTTCAAGCGGTTTCAGGAGTTTAGAGTTCTTGTGGAGACACAGACAGGTCGGAAGATCAAGTCCCTGAGGTCGGACAATGGAGGAGAGTACACCCTTGGAGAGTTTGTTGACTATTGTGCGGAGGCAGGCATTAGGAGGGAGTTCACTGTTCCTTACAACCCCCAGCAGAACAGGGTTGCGGAGAGGAAGAACAGATCCATCATAGGGGCTGCCAAAGCCATGTTACATGATCAGGGGTTGCCATTGTTTTTGTGGGCAGAGGCCTGCAACACAGTTGTTTACTTGCAGAACAGGAGTCCGCATCGTGCCTTGGGGCACATGAATCCGGAGGAGGCTTTCTCTGGGAAGAAGCCTGATATTGGTCATCTTCATATCTTTGGATGCATTACATACTCCTATATACCCAAGGAGAAAAGGACCAAACTAGAGCCCACCGCAGAGAAGGGTATCTTTGTGGGCTACAGTGAGACCTCAAAGGCCTTTCGGATTTACATTCCTGCACAGAGGAGAGTTGTTGTCAGACGGGATGTGAAGTTCGAGGAGGACAGGGCCTTTAGGAGATCACGGGAGTTCGAGTATCTGGATCAGCTAGACCCTCAACAGCAGTTGAGTCAGTCGCAGGGATCCAGTGGGCAGGGATCAGGAGGATCAGG
>APFE030074115.1:0-21248 GCA_000404065.3 Pinus taeda | reverse complement strand
TGACCATCCAACGGTTATGTGTACTTAGGAGTAGTTGGTTTTCTATATCGAGCAAACATGAGCTTGGGTGAGAGCAAGAAAAAAATACAACAAATCGATGCGATCATTAAGCGTGTGTAATTTAGCAAGATGTTTAAGATTATGTTGAAATTTTTTAGGAACAATCACCTAGAAATCATCAAACCTTTTCCATTCCATCACATTTACAAATGTACTCAAAGTACAAGACTTAAACAATAATACCAATGAATCTAGACAATACCAATTTAGTTCAAGCATGACAATCTCAAGGTAAATACTACAATATTGTTCATACTGGCTTCCATAAGACAAGAGAATGAGATAGGAAAGGACACAAAATGTATTTGATCCCTATATTCTCTAAAATATTTGATTATTACAAGTGGAGGGTGGATCTTATATTATCTTTTTAAATCATTTTTAAATTAAAAAAAATAAAAATAAAAATGAATAAATAAAAATTCTAAAAAGGATGTGGACTTTTAATCTTATATGAAAGTTATTCTCACAATGAAAGTTACCACTAAAATTAGTTGGTGGATAGATGGCTCTATGAATATATGTACAAGAGGAAGATAAGCCTTTCTTATTCTTTATTGTTTGGTCTTGTGTTTGTCTCTAATTATTATTTATATACCTATTTATTCCTAATTTCCTATTTTTTGCATCATTGCTCCTAAATAGGTAGGTCTCATATTGTCTAGGTTAGCTATCAAAATTAATGCAACAATGTGTCTGTTGATCTAACTTATTAGTTGCATTTTATTTTGTATTTTCATCATATGTTTTCACTTATAAACTTTGAAATCAATAACCTATGTAAGAAAATTATATAGGATCCCTTTTTGCTTTAAGCGAGTGGTAGGGAACCCACTAAAGGAACTTTTCATAGGAAACCCTTTTTTACTAAGGATTTCAATCAATCTCTCCTTCTACACAAAATGGGGTATTCTTTCTTTTTGACTACTTAGTTGATTTGACCAAAAATGTAAAACTCACTCCTTTGTACTTAGTGGTAAGTGATTGTTATAGAATAAAAACATTGTGCCTATTGCAAAGGACATTTAAAATGGAGTATTTTTTTACCTTGCATAAGTGATAATAAGATAGATAAATTTGGAAAAAATAACTATTAATGATTTATCAAACACTTCATTAATCTACCATTTTCCAGGAACTACTATAGCTTTGATATTACTTCAAGTTTTCTCACAAATTACAACAAACAATATCCTTTACTTATCACAAAACAAGAATGTATATAAAGAATTCTTCACTCTATATCAATTGGGCTTAAAAAGTTCATTATCACCTAAAAAAATTTGAAACACCAAGTGCAAGGCTTGTGTCCCATAATCCTTTCCTTAAAAAATGAGAAAGAGTCTCTTTTATGAGTGAAATACATTGTGGATGGGAACATAACATCACTCATAAATTTAGGGTGGTAGGAGTGGGACGAAATTTGGGGTGGCAAGAGTGGTAGGGGTTATCCACTGCCCCAATGAACAAAAAGAGTTAAAATTTTCTTGGGGTCTAGGGGAAGCCACTGACAACTAAGCTGAGTTCTAGGCTCTATGAAAATATATTTGTTTTTAAATATTTTACAGATTCCATTCACATTCAAGATATCAATGAAATGTGGATATCAATGTGAATCTACTTTCATACCCAAAATAGTTAAAATGGACAATGCTTTTAATTATCATACATTACTTCACTTTGATTTAGAGACAAAACTATAGTTTTATATATAACAAAAACTTTCTAAATTAATTTTTTATTTAAAATATAATTTTTAACCAAAAAAAAATTGAATTTACAGAAACAAAAGTATTAATTATAAATAAAAGTTTATAAATTTAAACTTTTACTTAAAAGTATTATCTATTTTCTTTATATATAATTTTTTTAATTAAAAATGTTTTTTATTATTGTCATCTTTACCCAATAAAAATTGATTCATTTCACTTCAGCTTAATCATTTTCATCTATAATAATTTATTCTTATCAAATTTTTATTTATTAATTTTTTAATGATATTTAATTGTTTATTTGCTTATAAAAATGTATTACAATATATTATATAGTTATTTCTCCTTTCCTATAAAATTATATTCACCATGTCCATATTTTAAATGTGCACAATATAATGTGAAAATATATTAATAATACTGCCTAAAAACCCATTAACCTCTAAATCGTCTAGGCTCTAATTAACCCCCTAAACATACATTAACCCCCTAACACCTTAACCCCATTCCGCTAAGCCCTTAAACCCCTAACCAGCCCTTGATCCCACCCCTAAACCCTTAAACAATAACCCCTTATCCCTAAGCCCATAAACTAATTAACCCCTAACTCGACCTAACACCTTAATCAACCCTAACCATAATAATCAAATAATATTTCTCCACATTAAGATGACAACATAGGTCAAATATCTCCCAAAAGAATATAAACATTTACCATATGAAGGCAATACAATTTACAATACAAAGACATACAACCTAAAAGATAATATACATAAAAACATTTACAAAAACATATAATGAATAACTCAGTAATGGGTGATATTCATGTCCATGTGTAACGTGTCCATAGTCTCTATAATGCTTTTTAGTTGTTGTCATTAGAAGTCTTCTTATCTTCAATCTCTTATATCTTTTACAAGAACAATAACATTTTCAAACCTTCAAAGCCCTTGATTTTGATCCCATGTCTTCTTGACTTCCTTGAAGAAATGCTATGTGATATTTTTCCTCACCAAACTTTTAGTGGTGATTTTCTTAAAAAATTATCCTCGAAATAAACCTACAACCTTTCAAAACCATCAAAAACTTAGAACTGGTCATTGTAAACCTACAACCTTTCAAAACCATCAAAAACTTAGAACTAGTCATTGTAATTACATTTAGAAACGCTATAAAATGAAATTGAATTAATTGTTCCAACAAACTTAAGCAGGATTAGATATGGCCAACCATAATAGTGTAAATGCAGAGGGCTCGGAGTGGTTAAATATAAATAGAGAAAAGGCTAGGTGCTCCTTATAAACAGGAAAATGTCCCCTTCTACGTGTTTTCTTTGTCAAACTCCTCCAATGTAAGACGAGAGAGACACAGAAAAAGAAGTGTATTACTTTTTTGTCCGCAAAGTCGTTTCAAGGAAAAGTTGAAATGGATTAATTATTAATTGATGTATACTTCTGTGGACAAAGTAATCATGTAAATTAGTCGGTGTTAACTCTTATGGGTGATCATCATTTAAGAATTTAAATCTCTCTTCCCATGAGTATTTTCTTGATTTCTCAATTCTTCTTTTGAGAGAAATTATAATTATGAACCATATCTTTATTTTAAATGTTTATTGTTTATTGTTTTATTAAATTAAATTTTTCCTTTTTAAATATTTATTGTTTTATTAAATTAATAAATTATTTAGTTTTTTTAATAGTTATAATATTTTATAGAATTAAAATAATTGTAAAACGATAATCTTGTAATGTGGATAAAAAGAAGTTTTTTTTTGAAATTTTAGTCACTCTTGTTATTTTATATGGATGTAAGGTTTGGGGTTGCAACATCTCTAGAGAATCCTAGAGAAAGACTGAGTAAATCCAGAAGCATTTTATAATGTATAACGTCAAAATTAAAAGAAATACACCCTATCTTATTCTGCTTAAAGAAGTGGGTCTTTCCCCTATCGAGAGCCTAGCTATGAATATGCTTCTATTGTATAAGCACAAACTCAATAACATAGGAAACGATAGACTTCCTAAGCTAGCTTTAAATTCCAACCAAAACCACCTAAGGCTCAAATGAGGTTAATATAAAGACAACAGGGTCTGGTTAAACGATTGAGAGATTGACGAGACTGTTGCATTGCAAAATATTAATAACATTAAAAATATTGTTACTTATAAATTCAAAGAAAAATGTGGTGTGTGAAAGATTTAACAACTAAAAGAAAATTAAGATATTATAAGGAGGTCATCAACCCCGCCCTAGAAGATCAAAAGTATCTTGTTTTAACTAGCTCAAAGAAGAAAATTAATATAGCCAAGATTAGAACGAACTCTTATGAGCTCCATAGTGAAACAAGTCGTTGGACAATTCCTAAAACACCATGAATGGAAAGGATCTACCATCTCTGTGAGAATATGAACATCGAGGATGAAAATTACTTCCTCTTAGAGTGCCTCGCGTGCAACCACATTAGATCTCAGTTTCATAATCTTTGTTGCAATATTGACCTTCCTAACCTTTTACGACGTAAAAGTTATAGTGAGCTCAAGAGGCTTCTCTCCAAGCTTTTTGAGCATAGGAATAAAATCTTAAATCAAACTAAATAATTCGTTTCTTTAGGTCCGATAAACCAAAGTTTGGCCTTAGTGGATGTTAACCACCATCATCATCATTAATAACAGTAAAAGATATAAGATATTTAAAATAAAAAATAAAATTTTGAACTAATATTTACATGTATAATGTTTTCTGATGTTTTCATAGTTATATATAAATCTTTCTATTGTTTATAATTATATAGTTGGTATTTTTATTCAGAGTTATGTATATAATGTTTTCATAGTTTATAATTATATAGTTGTATTTAATTATAGAAAAATAAATAAATAAAATAAAAAATTTGAATTTTTCTATTGTAATAATTATTAGGTTGAAATTCTCATTTTGAATGGTTTAAATAATTGTTTTAAATGTAAAAATAAATTCAATATTATTAAATATTTTTATTTCAACTTAATTTTATAATATTAATGAGTGATAAAGCAATCTCATCAATACAAAATGATTATTATTAGATTCCAAATAAAAATGATGTTTTCTTTCCCTTTTATTTCAAGTAGCCAAATACTCAAATTCATAAACTCTTTTATTTACAAATTTTAGTATAGTTATATTACTAAGTCAAGTTTGTCTAATTACCTATGCATCTTGGAATCCTTTTTAAAAAAAATAAAAAATAAAAATAAATAATCACACATTGGTTAAGAGATATGCTCTCACATCAACATATAAACCCCCAATAAAGCATCATTATTATGCTATTGAGGGCAACTACAAGGGAATATGTTCATCTATTAACATAATAGTTGTTTGATTGTAACGTGACTATGCACGTTGTTTATTGTTCTTCCCTCCTTTTGTATAGAAAGACAAAATTTCTATAACTCACAATGTTTTATTATACCTCTTTTACATGTTTTCTTTTTAAAATTCTATAAAAAAATAGTATTTTCTATTAACACAAAGAAAGATTGATTGATTATAATGTGAATATATTTATTATGTAATTTCCCTCTTTTTATGTAAATATATAAAAAAATTCTTACTAATAATATTTTACAATAACCCTTTTACATTATAAAATACCTTTCTAAATCCATTGTCATTAAAATTTATAATGTGTGTGTGCGCATGCATAGAGGGAAACTCAATAGGTAATCCGAGATATGTGAAATTATTGAAATTCGAGAGACTTAGGTTCAAATTCCCCTTATCGTAGCCCCCAAATATTTACTCGTAGTTACATGTCAAGTAGTTACGTAAGATTTACTGGTAGTTACGTGTCAGGCAGTTATGTGTTAGGGGTTGTGGTTATGTGTTAGGGGCTATGGGTAGGAGGACAAATCGCATGTTAGGGGTTACGGGAAGCCCCCAAAGATTTACTAGTAGTCATGTGTCAGGGAGTTACGTGTTAGGGTGTTGGGGTTACCGGGAGGAGGACAAATCACTTGTTACGGGCTACGAGGAGAAAGACAAATCGTAACCAACCAAAAATTAACTGATAATTACATGTTAAACAAGTTGTTGGGTTCCTCAAAGTCATAATAATAATAATTACATATTAAGTAAGCTACTTACTTCCTTTAATTAATTAATTAAAAACCTTTCATATGAAATTCTCTTAAAACCTTTATAAAATCTTTACATTTTTAACTATCGTCTCCATTTTCTATAACTCAACCTCACCTCACCTCACCTCACATGTTGAAACTTCTTATGAACTTCACATTTATGCCCATTTTAACACTTTTAAATGTATTCAAGTCACGTTACTGGTTAGGGGCTCCATATCATTTATTCAAATGGCGTGTTCACCAATGCATTTAAAATTCATTATCCCAAAAATGGAGATGCATTTATTGTCTCCAACCACAACAAGTAAAAGTGTAATTTAACGAAAAAACACACACAGAGACATTAAATCAAAATGACAATCATTTTGCTTTATGTGAATCTACTTCTTGAAATGACAATAATTAATTCTTTGAACATTGCAAAGAGAAACCTAAGGTAAAGTATGGACCCTTTCAAAGAAACAAAGGTAATCCTTGATATGATTAAATAGTCAACAAACACAACTAACACATGGAAACGTTGATAGACAACTAAACCCTAAACTCCCAATAGCGTAATTGTCATTTTAATTGAGCGGCCTCTTTTGCTTGTACTTGCAAAGGCGGACATACATCATAACAATGACATGGAGATGTTGATATGTTCAACATTTCAACTTTAATTGAGCGGCCGCTTTTGTAATAGCGATGCGATGTTGATATGTTCAACATTTCGAGATGTCTTTGTAATTGGATTCGATTTCTTATATGGAACGATTTTCCAACTTATGTGGTGGTATGTTTTATTTTGGTAGTTTTTTAATATTTTTAACATTTTTTCGATATTTATAAATCGATTGTTTTTTATTTTATTAATATAAGCTTATTTTATTAATTTTTTCATTTTTTTATCATAATTTAGTTGTCAAATTAGTAGTGAGGATATTTATTTTTGTCTACTATTTGTGAATGCAAGCTGGCTTATCAATGTTATTAAGAAAACTATACAATTTGGAATAACTAGTTAGTGGTCTGTAAGGGGTAGACTTTCACTCCTCCTAGATGTGGGAAGACTTTCATTCTTGCGAGATGCCTCTCGGCCTTGGGACGTTGATGGGACCAGCCTTGATCACTTGCGATATATCATTAATTGGGTGATTGTGTGGATGATTTTATTGTTGATTGGTTTTATGGCGTGGTACTGGTGATTTAATGGTGTGAGGACAAATTTCTTGTCCTTGGGTCTCGCTTCTCCCACCTCTTCACTATGCTAAAGAAACCCTAGTCTTGGTCATTCTGTCACTGTTCCGGTTTGCTGCTCCATTGAGGTGAGGTCTCTGCTTCTGGTCCAGATTGCTGCTCCTCGAGAGTTTCGACTATCCTGTTCTTGGAATGGTTCTCCGTGAGGGTTTCTATTAGCAAGTTCTGGTAATGGTTGTGGTTAGATGTACACTGGTCTCTTCTTTCCCCCGGCTGTATGGCTCAGCTGTGGCTGCGATGCTCCTCTATTTTTTGGTTCTGTGTGTCAATTCAAAGCTCAGCGTCGCGCGCATGAAACCCTCGGCTTCTGTGCTGTGTTCGCTGCCTATCTTGTGGTTCTGCGGGCACTACTTCAGCTATACTCCTGGGTTACCTCGGCTCTATAAATTTTTTTGTCGTTGTGTGGTTTCAATTATGCTTTTTCCTTCAAGGTTTTCGTCTCGCTGTTTAACTGTAAGCTCGTCGTTTTGTTGCAAGTCATGGTCGTGGGGTGGCTCGACTCTCAGCTTTCATCCGACATTCAAACAGAGGTAAGCTCTTCTTCCATGTTTTAAGCTTCTGCTTTGTTTTCTACAGTTACTGATTATTCTTGCTCCTTGTGAGCAGTGGGCACTCTGTGACTGTGACCTTGGTCCGCGGCTTCCTTCCTCCGTTTGCAAGGCTCGACTCCTCTGGTAAGTGAACTCGCCTTAAATCCTTGGCACTATCTTCAATTTCTTTTCATGGCTCTGTTACTTGGATTCTGATGGCTTTGTTTGGTGGCCACAACAGGTGAATGGTTGGGCTCACCGATTGCTGGTCTCGTTCCCTAACACCTACACTCTTGTATCGGGTAGGGTCGTGCCTTGTCGTTTCTCTGTCTGCCTATTTCGAAGCGTTTGCTACTAGTAGTCTTCCGTTGTCGAGGGTTGTGGCTTCTGTCTCAGTGTTTCATGGTCTTGTGTATTTATGCCTTCGGGCTGTTAACTTATGAAACTGTATTTATGTCGGCTCTATGGTGAATTCGTAGTTGTATTTGGCACTATTACGGAGGACCTCTGTTTCGTAGCTTGTCTGTGTTTTAATAACTGTATCTTGGACTGTAAATTTTTGATATCTATATATACACAGAAATTTTTGAAAAGTAAATGGTAAATGGAAACGTTATGAGTTCTATTGGTACCTGTAGATATTTGTCGTATTTGACTCTTCTGCAAACCCTCTCTATTGTTCTATGGGACTCGACTGCATTTTCTTCTTGCGTCTATGATAATGTCTTGATGCGGGAGCAACCAACAACAAAGCAGAGCAAAGCCTACGTGGACAACAAAGCTGAATCGAAGGAGAAAAATAGGAAAATCTACCTTAAATCAGGGCTAAGAAGATTTAAAACGGATAAATTTAAAGTAGCTTTAAAGTGTATATGTCTGGAGAAGACTTGCTATTGATAACATCCATGCACGCTTTTTGGAAATCTTTCATTATAGAAAAACTAGGAAAAGATCTGATCGATCCTTCCAATGTATCTTATAAATGTATAGTGTGATAGGGTGTGAGGTATTTTATTTGGTGAGGAAATTTGTGAGTGAAACAATGTAGTCGAGCGTGACCTCGATTCTAAGGCTGAAATGCCTTATCTGTAACTGTGCTATGTTATTCATATTATAATATATGTGTGTTGTGTTAATGGCGTGACTGTGTTTATGTGTGTTTGACTCTGTCTCTTATATATATAAATGAACGGTTCAGATCCAATTTGTAATGGCGCTTATAATACCTTGAATGCCTGATCCATTTGAGCTATGAAAACATATTAAATTGGTGGTTGCCGTAATGGTTGTTTAAATTTAATCTACAAGTTTGTAATTGTAAGGTTGGTGTGGAACCCTGAACGTTGTCATTAGAAGGCTTCTTTTGCTGCACGGACTTTGATCTCGAGGAGTTTAATCATTCATTCCGTCTTCATAAGGCCGGTGAATACAGAGATTTTGAATGGCTTCTTGCGTGGTAATTGCGTGGTAATTTGGAGGTTGACCTGCAATTCATCTGCACGTGAATCGAATCTTGGACGGTTTGGAAACAATGGGGATTTGAACAGACGCGCGCCAACTGCATCTTTTTAATTGTTAACAGAATTTGGCAGATTTGAATATGATGGGGTACATGTAGGAATTTTGATAAGTAAAACTTATTATCTGGCCTGCGTGGATTGGCCTACCCCATTAACGAGGCAATCATTGTATGTAATGTGCTTGAACAGGTTGGGATTAATCACTTGAGCAGAAGCGAACGAGCCACAGTAAACATGAACTTTTGACTGCGTGCTTTGGTTTTAGATGTTTGATTAGTAAATTTAGATGCTTGATTTTAATGAGGACCCACAGTTAGAAAAGGTTCAAAGTAAAAAAAAAGCTTTCGTTGGGACTTGTGGGCTTATAAACCACAAGCCCAGGATAACGAGATTTTTAAAGAATTTGGGATTTTGGGCAACCCCCAAATTCTCATTTTCATCACGTGGTATCAGAGCAGTAAGATTCTGCGGAAGGAAGTAGCAGCAGAGGAAGGTGAGAAGATTGCAATAGCCTAGAGCGATTACCAAAAGACCAAGTCCAGAGGAGAGCTTGGTGAGGTAAGAGGCAGCAAGGAGGACTTGCTGTTGTAGAGGTTGATTGCAGCTCACAAGTTGAAGATAGTACGAAGACGAGAAGCATATGACCAGGAGGTCATAAATTTTTGTGCCTCGGGAGTCTGATGCGGGAGAAACCAGCAACAAAGCAGAGCAAAGCCTACGTGGACAACAAAGTTGAATCGAAGGAGAAAAATAGGAAAATATACCTTAAATTAGAGCTAAAGCGGATTTAAAACGGATAAATTTAAAGTAGCTTTAAAGTGGATATGTCTGGAGGAGACTTGCTATTGATAACAACCATGCACGCTTTTTGGAAATATTTCATTATAGAAAAACTAGGAAAAGATCTAATCGATCCTTCCAATGTATCTTATAAATGTATAGTGTGATAGGGTGTGAGGTATTTTATTTGGTGAGGAAATTTGTGAGTGAAACAATGTAGTCGAGCGTGAGCTCGATTCTAAGGCTGAAATGCCTTACCTGTAACCGTGCTGTGTTATTCATATTATAATATATGTGTGTTGTGTTAATGGCGTGACTGTGTTTATGTGTGTTTGACTCTATCTCTTATATATATAAATGAACGATTCAGATCCAATTTGTAATGGCGCTTATAATACCTTGAATGCCTGATCCATTTGAGCTATGGAAACATATTAAATTGGTGGTTTCCGTAATGGTTGTTTAAATTTAATCTACAAGTTTGTAATTGTCAGGTTGGCGTGGAACCCTGAACGCTGTCGTCGGAAGGCTTCTTTTGCTGCACAGACTTTGATCTCGAGGAGTTTAATCATTCATTCCGTCTTCATAGGGCCGGTGAATACAAAGATTTTGAATGGCTGCTTGCATGGTAATTTGGAGGTTGACCTGCAATTCATCTACACGTGAATCAAATCTGGGACAGAGGTTGGATGGTTTGGAAACGATAGGGATTTGAACAGACACACGCCAACTGCATCTTTTTAATTGTTAACATAATTTGGCAAATTTGAATCTGATGGGGTACATGTAGGAATTCTGATAAGTAAAACGTATTATCTGGCCTGCGTGGATTGACCTGCCCCCATTAACGAGGCAATCATTGTCTGCAACGCGCTTGAACAGGTTGGGATTGATCACTTGAGCAGAAGCGAACGAGCCACAGTAAACATGAAATTTTGACTGCGTGCTTTGGTTTTAGATGTTTGATTAGTAAATTTAGATGCTTGATTTTAATGAGGACCCACAGTTAGAAAAGGTTCAAACTCAAAAAAAAGCTTCCGTTGGGACTTGTGGGCTTATAAACCACAGGCTCAGGATAACGAGATTTTTAAAGAATTTGGGATTTTGGGCAACCCCCAAATTCTCATTTTCATCATGTCTGCTCTCTGTCACTGTTAGGAAATGGGTAGATGAAGTTGATTAAATAATTTTAGGTTACAATACATGGACTCAGATTCTCTTCTTATCAAAATGTTTGCGTGATTCTTTTTATTCAATATTATGATGGATGATTACGGTGGCCTTTTTCCTTTTCTCTTAAAGATCACTGTACAATTATTTAAACTATCAGTAGTTACATTTTAGTTACTCATTGATAACTGTTCATCCTTGTCTGTATTCTAATGTTAATTTGAAACAAAAAATAAAAAGAACAGTAAATAAAAATAAATAGTGGGTTGAGACAGCCTTAAACTTAACATAAAGTCCTAAATGCTGTTAACTAGAAATTTAAATGGAATTTAAAAAAACTAACTGAAACTCCTTCTGTCTGCAAAGACAAATACTCCAACCATGACCTCCCTTAGCTTGATGCTACTGCATCAGGCTCCCGGGGTAGATGAAAATTCATGACTCCAGTCCATGAACTCCTCGACAGAATACCCTGCACGTTGTATCTGACCTACATCAAGCCACGAAGTGTCCTCAATGGGATGGTTCTTCCACTTGATGAGGTATTGTAGGTACTCCTTTCTTTGATTCCGCCTGGCCACTTGTGTATCGAGGATTCATTCGATCTCAAGTGGCTAAGCTGAAGGCATTTGTCTCATCCATGAACTACTCTCTTCCTAGGTATCCCGAGTTTGCTGTGCTGAACTACCCCCTTCAGGACTGGCAGTGTATGGGAATAAATCTGCCACATTAAAGATGGGTAATATTCCTATACTTGGAGGCAATTGCAGCTCATAGGAATTTGCAAAAAACTTACACAGAACCTTGCAAGGTCCAATTTTCTTAAACTTCAACTTATTGTATTCACCCTTAGGGAATATTTCTTTGCGTAGATGTGCTAGGACTTGATCCCCCACTTTAAATTGTACCTCCCGTATTTTCAAATTTTCTTTTTGCTTGTACCTTTGACTATTGTCCTGTAATTTTGACTTCACCTGCTCATGTAGGTCATTAATTGCTCTTGCGAAATCTTCCCCATCAACATTTCTTTTTTTTAACTGTCCCAAATCTCGTAACTCATGCAGTCCTCAGGGATGCATTCCATACAAGATCTAGAAAGGACTAGTTCCCGTGCTTTGATTTGGTGAATTTTTGTAAGCAAATTCCACTTGGGCAAGTACACGATCCCACATTCGTGAATTTCCCCCAACTAGACTCCGTAGCAGGTTTCCTAAACTCCTATTCACCACCTCCATTTGCCCATCGGCCTGTGGGTGATAAGCAGAGCTGAAATTTAACTTTCTGTCCAACTTTTTCCACAAGGTGCGCTAGAAATGTCTTGTGAATTTCACATCCCTGTCGAAAACAATGGACTTGGGTAATCCGTGTAGTCTAACACTTTCAGTGAAAAACAACCGTGCTACATGGGTGGCGTCACTAGTTTTCCTACAACGGATGAAGTGTGCCATCTTGGAGAAATGGTCAACCACCACCATGATGGAGTCAGAACCCCGCTGTGTTTTTAGCAGACCCAGGACAATGTCCAGATTGACTAAGTCCCATGATCTGTTTGGAATAGGTAAGGGTGTATACAACCCCATGTTCTGACTGTGCCCTTTCGCCAACTAACACATTTTACATCTGGTTACATATCGTTTCACGTCTCTTCGCATCTTCGGCCAGTAATAAAATTAATTGAGCTGATCCAAGGTTTTACCAATGCCAAAATGTCCAGCTAGACCTCCACTATGTTTTTCCCGGATGATGTTCTCCCTCATCGAACATTCTGGAACACAAAGTTGTCCTCCCTTGAATAACAGCTCCTCCTGTAAGTTATAGTCCAGCCATGGACTATTATTCCTCAACAAGGGATTTTGGCAGGCTTTATAAGCCTCCTTGAAATTTGCATCTGTTTGATACAAGTCCTTCAGGTGTTTAAAACCCAACACTTGTATCGTGCTCTCCTGTAAGAGTAAAACTCTTTTGCTTAGTGCATCTGCTACCATGTTGGCTTGACCACTGATATGCTTCAATACGAATGTAAAACTCTGCAAGTAGTCAACCCATTTTGTGTGTTTATGATTCAGCGTATGCTGTTGCATAACATACTGTAACGCAAAATTATCAGGAAACAAGACAAACTCATTACCCAACAAATAATGTCTCCAATGCTTCAATGCTTGGACGACGACATAAAATTCCTTGTCATAAGACGCGTATTTTTGTCTGCTTTCATTTAATTTTTCACTGAAGTAAGCTATTGGTTTTTCTTCTTGGCTGAGTATGGCTCAAATGGCTGTACCATTGGCATCACAATGAACTTGGAAAAGTTCGTTAAAATCAGGCAATCTCAAAATTAGCCTTTCAGTGATCTTCTTCTTCAATATCTGGAAACTTTTCTCTGCAGCTTTAGTTTAATGGAAAGGCTGACTTTCCTTTTTGATGGTATCCAACATGGGTGCACAGATTCCACTAAAATTCTTTATAAACTTGTGATAGAAACTTGCTAACTTGTGAAAACTCCGAACTTCGGACAAAATCTTAGGGGATGGCCAGCTGATTATAACTGCAACTTTGTCTGGGTCCATTTTCAGCTCAATTTTCTGCAATCACAAAACCCAAATAGACTAACTCATTCTGAAAGAAAGAACATTTTTTTAAATTTATCAGCAACTTACTTTGCTGTAACTTCTCCAAAACATATCTAACATGTTGAAAATGTTCTTCCCTGGTCTTATTGAAAATCAGTATATCATCAAGATACACAATCACGAATTTCCCAATGAACTCCTTCAACATCTCATTCATCAGGTGCATGAAAGTGCTAGGGGCGTTACTCAACCCAAATGGCATCACTAGCCATTCATACAGACCTTCATTGGTTTTGAAAGTTGTTTTCCACTTGTCCCCTTCTCTTATTCTAATCTGGTGGTATCTACACTTTAGATCTATCTTCAAAAACTATGCTGCTCCACTCAAGCACTCCATCATGTCATCCATTCTTGGCAATGGAAACCTGTACCTGATAGTAATTTTTATTTATTGCTCTTGAATCTGTACACATCCGCCACTTGCCTCCTTTCTTGGGAGCTAAAACTATCGGAACTGCATAGGGACTTAAACTTTCCCATATCAAACCTTTGTCCAACAATTCCTGTACCTGCTCCCTGATCTCTTAATTTTCCTTAGGACTCATCTGGTAAGCAGCTTTGTTTGGTAAACTAGCTATGAGGATGAAATCTATGTGATGATTGATACTTCACTTTGGTGGTAACGTATCTGGTAAATCATCCACCACAATGTCGCTGAATTCCTACAACAAATCCTAGATTTCTTTAGGTAAGTCAGAAATTTCAATATGCAACAGTATTGCTCTTGGTATCCTTACAACGGCATACTTTATCTCATTATCTTCAATCTGTTTTAAAAATTCTTTTCCCCCTATCGGCAACACTTTTGTCCCACTAGTCTCTGTTGTTTCTTCTTCCTTGATGGGCACTAGTGTATGCTTAATCCCATCCTTGACAAACTTGTAGCAGTTTGTTTTTCTGCCATGAACAACTTTTTGATCATACTTCCATGGTATACCTAGCAAAATATGACACACGTCCATGGGCATGATATCACAAGTCACCTTGTCCCTATACTTGCCAATATGGAATTTCACCTCACACTGCTCGTTAATTTGTAGTTGATGTCCTTTCTGTAACCAAGACACCTTGTAGGGATTTGGGTGCTTTAACCTTTTCAAACCCAATTTCTCCACCATCTTTATTACAACCAGATAATCAATGCTTCCATTGTTTATAATTAGTTTGTAGCATTTTCCATGTGACTCACATAGTCCAAAATAATGCTTTTCTCTGGATTTGGTTAGCTTTCTCCTTTGCCAGTTTCAGCAGTACCTTATTTAAGACTAATGCCTCTCATATCTCTGGTACATTCTCTACCTCTTGGGTTGGTGCCTTCGCTTCCTCTATTTGAGCAACATATGCTCCTCTTTGTCTAACTTGATCACCTTTAGGACACTCAAAGGACCTGTGCCCGCACTTGTGGCACTTGTAACACTAGTGGGCAACTCCTCTGCCTCTGCCATTACCCCTTCCTCTCTAGTATGGCCTTCCTCCCCTAGTGCTACCTTCCTTTTCTGTTGTCCTTGAGGTATTTGAAGTGCTCCCTTCTTCCATGTTGTTGGCAGTCCTACCTCTGCCAAAGGATTGTCCTTTCCCTCTGGCAGATCCACGTCCTCTTCTGGCGTTCTGCTTCTTAGCGATCTTTTCTTCTGCCTTCAAGGAACTCTAGTATGCTTCCTCTATGGTTTTTGGAGAAACAATATTTATCTCGTCCAATATCTCCAGCCTTAGGCCATTTACAAATCTTGTTGTTTTTTCTGGGGTGTCTTCAACGTAACCTGCTCTCAGATTCACCTAATAAAATTCTTCGGTATATTCTTTCATAGTCATTCCTCTCTGTTTCAAATTTTGCACCTGTCGATACATAACAATCTGGTAATCTTTGGGCAAAAACTTACCCTTCATTTTGGTGACCATTCTGGTCAACTTTTTAATAGGTAACTTATTTGATCTTCTCCTCTCTGCTTGGACACTGTCCCACCGTAAGGCCGCATGTCCTTTCAACTTGGTGGCAACAAAGTTAACTTTTCTATCTTCGCTGATCTCCTCACATTCAAAGTATTTGTCCAACTCACTGATCCAGTGCAACAACACTTCTATGGACAAACTACCATCATAGATTGAAATCTCAGGCTTTGGCTTACTGCTAGCCAATAAAACTGACCTTAACAATCTAATTTCAGGTCCTTCCTCATCTGATCCATCTGTTGTAACTGCAACTTCTTCCTCACTGTCATCTCCTGCTTCCGGATCCCTTCTCCTTCCTGCTTCTACTGATGCCCAACAAGCATTCAAGATCCTAATCTCTTCTCTCAATCCTTCATCTACTACTCTTCGAATAGCCCTACCACAGCCTCTTCTTCCGACTTCCATTTCGTAAAAAACAAATTAACCCTAACCTGCTCTGATACCAAAATTGATGGTACCAACCCTGATCACTTACGACATATCATTAATTGGGTGATTTCATGGATGATTTTATTGTTGATTTGTTTTATGGCATTGTACCAGTGATTTAATGGTGTGAGGACAACTACCCTATCCTCAGGTCTCGCTTCTCCCGCCTCTTCACTATGCTAAAGAAACCCTAGTCTCGGCCATTCCTTTGTTGTTTCGGTGCTCTGTTGCTCCGTTGAGGTGAGGTCTCTGCTTCTGGTTCTGGTTGCTACTCCTCGAGGGCTTCGACTATCCTGTTCTCGGGATGGTTTTCCGTGAGGGTTTCTGTTAGCAAGTTCTGGTAATGGTTGTGGTTAGCTGTACGCTGGCCTTTTCTTTCCCCCGGCTGTATGGCTTAGTTGTGGTTGCGATGCTCCTTCATTTTTCAGTTCTATGTGTCGATTCGAAGCTTGGCTTCGTGGGCATGAAACCCTCGGCTTTTGTCCTGTGTTGGCCACCTATCTTGTGGTTTTGCGAGCGGTACTTCAGTTATACTCCTGGGTTACCTTGGCTCTGTAAATTTGTTTATCGTTGTGTGGTTTCGATTATGCTTTTGCCTTCAAGGTTTTCGTCTCACTATTTGACTGTAAGCTCATCATTTTGTTGCAGGTCATGGTCGTGGGGTGGCTTGACTCTCAGCTTTCATCCGGCATTCGAACAGAGGTAAGCTTTGCTTCCATGTTTTAGGCTTATGCTTCGTTTTCTACTGTTACTGATTATTCTTTCTCCTTGTGAGTAGTGGCCGCTCTACGACCGTGACCTTGGTCTGCGGCTTCCTTCATCGATTTGCAAGGTTCGGCTCCTATAGTAAGTGAACTCGCCTTAAATCCTTGGCACTGCCTTCAATTTCTTTTCATTGCTCTGTTACTTGGATTCTGATGGCTTTGTTTGGTGGCCACGATAGGTGAATGGCTAGGATCACCAATTGTTGGTCTTTTGCCCTGACACCTACGCTCTGTTTCGAAGCGTTTGCTGCTAGTAGTCTTCTGTTGTCGAGGGTTGTGGCTTCAGTCTCACTGTTTCATTGTTCTATGTATTTATGCTTCCGGGCTATTAACTTATGAAACTGTATTTATGTCGGCTCTATAGTGAATTTGTAGTTGTATTTGGCATTGTTACATAGGACCTCTGTTTCGTAGCTTATCTGTGTTTTAATAATTGTATCTTGGTCTGTAAATTTTTGATATCTATATATACACAGATATTTTTGAAAAGTAAATCGTAAATGGAAATGTTACGAGTTCTATTGGTACTTGTAGATATTTGTCGTATTTGACTCTTCTGCAAACCCTCTCTATTGTTCTATGGGACTCGACCACGTTTTCTTCTTGCCTCTGTGATAATGTCTGCTCTCTATCACTATTAAGAAATGGGTAGATGAATTTGATTAAATAATTTTAGGTTGAAATACATGGACTCAAATTTTCTTCTTCTCAAAATGTTTGCATGCTTCTTTTTATTCAATACTATGATGGATGATTATAGTGGATTTTTTCCTTTTCTCTTGAAGATCATTATACAGTTATTTAAACTGTCAGTAGTTACATTTTAGTTACTCATTGATAACTGTTCATCCTTGTCTGTATTCTAAAGTTAATTTGAAACAAAAAATAAAAAGAACAGTAAATAAAAATAAACAGTGGGCTGAGACAACCTTAAACTTAACATAAGGTCCTAAATGTTGTTAACTAGAAATTTAAATGGAATTTAAAAAAGTTAACTAAAACTCCTTCTGTCTGCAAAGAAAAATACTCCAGCCATGACCTCCCTTAGCTGGATGCTCCTGCATCAGACGTTAACCTGGTTCCTTATGTCCGAGGAAAACGAGGTCTTAACCAAATAGAAGCAATTTTAAAGCATACTCTAAGCCCAATATAAGTTTAACCTATATTTTATCTTTTATTTTTTCCATATTTTTTATACACATTATTTTAAAATGAAAATAAAAAATATGGAGCACAAATTTATAGATGAGATATATTAGAGTGTTTGTAATTATAATCCTTCAAATAATGTTACAACAAGGTCTTCTTCACTATTTTTGTTTATTTATACATTTGTTGATGAAAAGTGGTAAATTTATTTTGTTTGGTATTGATTCATTTTCGCCGGAAATGGAGTTTAAAATAAATAATTTAATGTCACATTATTATATGATATTGCTAAATATCTAAAAGTACATTTGAAAATACATTTAAACTCTATCAAAGTATAAGCTTGTTGTTTCTACTCAATTATTAATCCTTTTATAAAACATTAGGATGTACATATTATTAAATGTGTACACTTCCACAAAAACAAACATATCGTTGTATCTATGATGAAGGTGTGTATTTTTTTAATAGAATATGATTAAGCAAATGTTGTTGTTGTTGTTAAATTGAAATCTTTAAAATTTCTATATATATTTTATAGAAAATTGTGTAATAATTTTTATTAATAATATATATATTTTTAAGTATTAATCACATTTAATATATTAAATTTGAATTTAATTATATTTGTTTTTTTGAAATTTTCAAAATAATTAATAAATAAGTTTTTATTTTTAACAAAAATTTAATTTCATTATTTATTTTCAAATTATATATGCAACTTAATCTACACAAAATATAATGAAATAATATATAATACCTAATATATAATCTATATCATATATAACTATATATATTATATAATATATATATATATATATATATACTATAATATATATATATATATAATTTTGAAGACATATTTAATCACATTTTGTATACTTTTGTGTCTAATGTTTTCTTCAAACAATTTCATTCATAATTAATCAAATTGCTTCCAGTTAATGTTTCAACTTTGTGCAACACCTAGAAATGTGCCAATGATCGTCATGAGATTTATAGTGTACGAGGTTTCTCCATATTTTATGTAGAATCCCATGTTTTTGTGCAATGGATTCAAGTGCTTGAGGGTTTCAGAGGAACTTCCATAGTGATTGATGTGTGATTGAGGGATCCTGCAGCTGGCTAAAGCTTTTAGATATTTGGTCAGTGATGAGTCTCAGGTCTCCAAGTATTGGATATCGACTTGCACGCTCTTATAATGACAATATAAGCCCTTATGTGCGAGAATAGGTTAGCAATCAATCTATTTGTGAAAATGTTTCTGCCTGTCACTAGAATTTCCACCGCCATTGATGTGAGAGGGATCTTGATTAAAATTAATCATAAAAAGTATTTTAAAAATATTTAAATTTAAAATTAATAATATTAAATAACTCATTACTTATTTTAAATACTTATTATTTTATGTTTTTATTAAATTAATTAATAACTTTTAAATAGTTAAAGATTTTTTAAATTAAAAAGTTATTTAATAATAATTTTTAAATAAAATATAAAAAATAATTTCAAGTATATTTTAATATCAAAAGATCATATGAAAGCGTCCTCCCGTAGAGGCTTGGGGAATAGCTTGTTACATTAAAGAAGAACATCTCCCCCTATGTTAGGATTTATAAAAACGACCCTTACAACCAATTTAGTTGGATAGAGATCAGAGACACTAATAATAAAAAGTCATACATAGCAATATGTTATTTCCCCCCCATTAATTCTAACTTCTATAAGAAGAAGCATCTAGATAAAACTAACCCTTACAATAGTTTAGAGAACGATATTTCTAGCCTAAGGAATGATGGTAATATCCTTTTAATAGGTGACTTCAATGCTCGAACTTCAAACAACCAAGCTATTATTTTAAGAAATCATTCCAACCCTAATCCTCTTTGGTTAGACGAAGACCCTACCCTGGCTAATAGGTAGAAAAGAAGCTCTGAAGACCTCGGGGAAAATTTGTTTGGGTCAAAGCTAGTCAAGCTCTGTAGTGCTCAGGATCTCATAATCTGCAACGGTCTAAAAAAGTGGCCCAACTCCAGCACGATGACCTGCATCCATGGACTTGGTAGCAGCGTGGTAGACTACATTATTTCTGATATTCCTTTATACAACGAAATGATAAACTTTGACATCTTAAACGACCATGAGCCTGACTCCGATCATAGGCCTTTACTTATAACCCTCAATTTCGTCATGCATAGAGTTCCCATAGAAAATAATACTTACAACCAAAAGAACTCAATATTTGATAAAAATAAAAAGGATCTCTTTCTAAATGAATTAAAAACTAATTTGCCTCCTTTATCTAGTATAGACAACATAGAAGACCTATATCATAATTTTACTACAACCCTCTCATATTCTACTAAAAATTTCTCGATTGAAGTCTCAAATAATAAAAGAAATAGCAAAACAAGTCCTTGGTATGACAAAGATTGAAAAAATGCGAGAAGAGCAATTAAGGAAGCTGTTGATGATTCTCTTAAAATGGACAAGATAAGAATATACAAAACCCTAATTAAAAGAAAAAAGAGGCAGTACATTCGTCAAAGACAGGAGAATCTCTTACACCTCTCTAAGGTAGCTCCTAAGAAATTTTGGAAGCAGATTCTGACTAGGAAGACTAAGGATAATAATAAAATTGCTCTTCACGATTGGAATTCTTATCTTAAAAAGATTTATGAATCTCCTAATGTCATGGATAATTTGGAAACTCTGCTCACAACAAAAGAAGTCTTCTCTTTAGAAGACATTAAGTGTGGGGTTAATCGCCTCGCGAATGGGAAAGCTAAGGACATTGAAGGTTACCAGGCAGAAATCTTAAAAATTGGAGGCCCTGTCCTCATCCCCCATATCCACAAGCTTTTCAACCAAGCTGTTAAGCAAGGTTTCCCTAAACCTTGGACTGAGAGCCTCATTATCCCTATTTTTAAAAGTGGAGATACAAATAACCCCTCTAATTATCGGACAATTATGATCAGCCTTCTCTTAGCCAAGTTGTATGGTAGTATTCTGGAAAAAAAGTTAAGCATATGGCTTGAAAGTGAAGGTAAGCGGGCTAAAGGCCAAGCAGGTTTCAGAAGGCATCACTCAACAACAGACCACCTTGTTATGCTTAGGATCATTGCGGAGGAATGTCGTAATGATAAATCCAATTTATTTTGTTGCTTTGTGGACTTTAGAAAGGCTTT
>APFE030074112.1:64548-83114 GCA_000404065.3 Pinus taeda | reverse complement strand
ATGTGCTTGGTCTTTGAATGCATGACTAGGTTCTTTGAAATGCTGATTGCACTTGTATTATCACATAAGATGGAGATATGTGTAGTACAAGTGATATGAAAATCCTGCAAGGTTTGCATCATCCAAAGGAGTTGAGTGCAACAAGATGCAGCTGCCACATATTCCGCTTCAGTTGTAGATAAAGCAATCGAACTCTGTTTCTTGCTGAACTAAGATACTAATCTGGAACCCATAAATAATGCACCACCACTTGTGCTCTTTCTGTCATCCACGCTTCCAGCCCAATATGCATCTGTATAAGCATGAAGAGTGAGATCTGTATCTCTAGGATACCATAAGCCATAGCTTTGAGTTCCTTGAAGATACTTGAAAATTCTCTTTACTGCCTGAAGATGAGTTTCCTTAGGATTTGCTTGAAATCTTCCAACTATTCCCACTGCATGCATGTTGTCTGGTCAAGTACCTGTCAAATAAAGCAGACTTCCAATCATGGATCTATAGGTTGGTTGATGCACTGCTGCTGATTCATCATTTGCACTGAGACTGCATCCTGTAACCATAGGGGTACATACTGGTTTTGAATCTTCCATGCCATACTTCTTCAGAATCTGCTTGAGGTATTTGGTTTGAGACAAGAAGATACCGCCTTCATTTTGTTGGATTTGCAGTCCATGAAAGTATGTCAGTTCTCCAAGCAAGGACATTTCGAATTCTTTCTGCATCACCAAGGCAAAGCTTTGACTCATAACTTCTTCATTGCTGCCAAAGATAATGTCATCTACATACACAACAAGTATTAGCAATTTGTCATTTTCAATTTTTATATAAAGATTGCTATCTGTTGATCCTTTTGAAAAGCCTTGTGGATGAAGATATTTGTCCAAACGATAGTACCAAGCCCTTGAAGCTTGTTTAAGACTATAGAGAGCCTTTTTTAGTCTGCATACAAGATTTGGATCATTCCCAAGAATGAAACCATCTAGTTGCTCAATGTACACTTCTTCTTCTAAGTCCCCATTCAGAAAGGTTGATTTCACGTCCATTTGAAATACTTTGAACTTCTGAAAACTTGAGAGAGCAAGGAACATTCCGATGGCCTCAAGTCTAGCAACAAGAGCAAAAGTTTCTTCAAAGTCTATTCCTTCTTGTTGAGCATACCCTTTGCAAACAAGTCTAGCCTTGTTTCTAATAACTTCCCCATTTTCATTCAACTTGTTCTTGAAGATCCATTTTGTTCCTATGGCATTCTTATCTTTTGGTCTAGAAACCAACTCCCAAGTGTTGTTCTTTTCGATTTGTTCAAGTTCTTCATCCATTGCCTTGACCCAGCATTCATCTTTCCAAGCTTCTCTTACATTTTGTGGTTCAGTGGAGGAGAGCAATGCCAAATAGCTTGAGGCATCTGCAATTGTTCTTCTTGTTTGTACACCTGCCTCCTTTTGCCCCAAAATTTGTGATTCTGGATGATTCTTTTGAACATACCTGGAAGGATTCTTCTCTTCTATCCTTATTTGTTCATCTGGCTCCTCATGGGTTTCTTCTTCATGGGTCTCTTCTTCATCATCAGTTTCAATTTGAGTGTAGTCTTCATCCTCTTCGATATTTTCATAATTTACTTGCCTAGGAATGTATCCTTTTTCATCAACCACTACATCAATGCTGTCAACAATTCTTCCAAGTCTTTTATTATAACACTTATATGCTTTTTTGTGGGGAGAATAACCAAGGAGAATGCCTTCATCTGCTCTAGGTTCAAGTTTGCCAAGCTGTTCATCAGTATTCTTAATATATCATTTGCTTCCAAAAATTTTGAAATGCTTTACCGAAGGAGTCTCACCATACCAGAGCTCATGAGGAGTTTGAGTGTTGTTTACTCGGACATTTTTTTTGTTGAGAATAACAACCGCAACAAATGCAGCTTCACCCCAGAAGGTTGCAGGAGTTCCAGACTCATCAAGCATAGCACGAGCCATTTGTTGAACTGTTATGTTCATCCTCTCCACCACTCCATTTTGCTGAGGAGTCCTAGCTGTAGAGAATTCCCTTCTTATTCCATGTTCTTCACAAAAATCAAAAAATTCATTTGAGGTAAACTCCCCACCTCTGTTGGACCTGAGGCACTTAATTTTGTAATCTGATTCATTTTCAACCAAGGCTTTGAAGGATTTGAATTTTTCGAATGCTTTGTCCTTGTGCTTCATAAGTTCTAACCAAACCATCCTGGAGAATTCGTCAATGAATAATATAAAGTATTCTTCTCCTCGAGGCGACCTTGTCCTAAATGGACCACATACATCTGTATGGACTAGCTCGAGAGGCCTGCTGGTTGATCCTTCCTTCTCAGGGAAGTTAGTTCTGGTTTGTTTACCAAACTGACATGATTTGCATATGGTATTGTCTGGAAGACCACGAACTGCCTGGTATTTGCATGCTTTCCTAATTTGTGAAAATCTTAGATGCCCCAACCTCTGGTGCCATAACCAGTGTTCATCATCCTTGCTCAAATAGCATTGTTGTTGTCCTTCTTCAAATATGTATAAATTATTTGGAGTTCTTCTGCCTTTGATCACTGTTCTTCCTGTATCAAGATCACGAACACTACACCCATCTGATCGAAATATTACTTCGGTTCCATTATCACACATCTGACTGGCACTCAATAGATTATGCTTCAAGCCATCAACATACAAAATATTTCCAGCTTTGACCTTTTCTTTCAACTGAGCAATGCCTTTTCCTTTTATGGCTACAGGGGTATCATTTCCAAAAGAAACTTTCTTTCCCTTTTCTAACGCAGTATATGATTCAAGTTTTTCTTTATCACCTGTCATATGCTTCGAACATCCACTGTAGATGTACCATAGATTTTCCTGTCCTTCTGCATAAAAGGCTATCCCACATCTTTCTGGTTGTGGTTCCTTCATTCTCCATGTTCTGGTACTTGAGGTTTGTTCCTTCTGATTTGTCTTCCAAAACCTGCTCCTATATTCAGAATCTTCATGACCAAAGTTATTACAAATAGAACATTCAATTTCATTTTCAAGGGCGAAAAAGTTGTTATAGGTCCTTTTTGTGATTCCAGTCATACTTCTTTGCTTTTGAGCTTCTCTAGTCATGATTTTCTTATAGGCAGCACATTGAGCTGCTTTGTGGCCTAAGTTATGGCAAGAGAAACATTGGCCATTGAAGAAACTCCTCCGATTATCAAATCTGCCTGCCAAATGATTGTAGTTTCGATTTTCATCCATTCTTGAAGAAAATTGGGAAGATTTTACCTGAGGTTGGTTGTAGTTTCTGTTTTTCCTTAAGGTAGCATGCCCCCGATTTTCTTGATGGTCTTTGTTCATTCTTGATGAAGATTGTCCTTGATTTACCTGATGATTTCTATTAGGCTTTAGCTCACTCCTTCTTGCTGCATCAAGATAACTTTTGGAGGTGGAAGCTTGGGACGTTTCACCATTATACCCCAGACCTGTCTTGATTAGAGGGGAACGCTGCACATTGATAATCTCATCCAGAGTTTCAGATCCTTTAACTAATTTAAGATTAAGGGCCTTTGTTTTCTCAATTTATTTTCTAAGGCCAACAATTTCACATTCTAACTTCTCAAGAAATTTTTCTTTTTCATCAAGTTGAAATTGCAGAGTATCAATGATCACATTCTTTTCTTCTAAACATGTTTTGAGTCTAGAAATATCTTCATAAAAACCATCCACATCTATAGCATCCAAGTAATCATCATCTTCAAAGGCCATTAAAAGTTTATAGTGATTACCTCGTTCATCTTCATCGCTATTTGATAGACCATCACTATCTTCATGAGTGTAATAGCTTCTCTTATTTGCATTTTGTTTCTTGTTCCATCTAACAGATTCCTTCCCCTTGTCAATCTTATCCTTATGAGGACATTTGGCAACATAGTGACCTACTCTTCCACAAGAAAAACATTTGAAGGGTAACTTACCTCTGAATCTTCCAGTACCCCGTTGAAGATTTCTGACAAAATTTGATTCTTCTTCTTCTTCTGACACGTGTCCTGACTCATAGTACTCTCCTTTGCCTGAAGCCTTGAAGGCAGCTACTCTCTTGTCTGACGGACCTCCTTTCCTCATTTCATAAGCAGTTAGAATTCTGTGCAGCTGAGACATTTTAAGGTTTTGTAGATTCTCCTTTTCTTCTATAGCAGAAACTTTAGATTCAAATCTAGAGGACAAAGGTCTTAGAACTTTTTCAACCACAACAGCCTCTTTTATTTCTTCACCCAAATTTTTCATACAATTAACAATCTCATCTACACGAACAAAATAATTAGCCACACTTTCATCATTATACATCTTGATATTTTCATACTGAATCCTAAGGGTTTGAAGTTTTGCTCGTTTTACCTGATCATCTCCTTCATAGCTCAAAAAAATCTTGTCCCAGATCTCTTTTGTGGATTTAAACTGCATTACCTTGACAAATTTTGATTGAGATAGGGAACCTAATAGAGTATTGACCACCTTTGCATTTGTTTCATATTTCTTATTCTCAGCCAGATCTGTAGGATTTGCTGATGGAAACGTATACCCTGTATCTATGATATCCCAGACTTTTGTACCAAGAGATTGAAGATAAGCAGTAACTCTTACCTTCCAATATACAAAGTTTTCCCCATCAAAAATCGGTGGCCTGATTGATGCTTCCCTCTCGTAGTTGCTCATGATGAAAGATCTTCCTTCAAGCGATCAAGCTTCTTCTCAAGGACCTACTCTGATACCAATTGTTGGAAATAATACTAAGAGGGGGGGTGAATCAGTATTATCAAGACAAATATTCCTTTTTCAAAAGCAACTGATATACGCTACTTTAGTTTATCAAACCCGCGTATATACGCAATTATTCAGAAGGAAACTCGCATATACAATGCAAACTTTTAATTTACTTTATCTTTCTGATGTTGATTGTTAATCTGTATTTCAAAATCAAATAACCAGTAACCAGAAACACTAAAGCAGAGCAGAAAGACAATCGCACACAAGAACCCAAGATATAAGGTGGAAACCCAATGTGGGTGAAAACCACCTGCTGCAATTCGTCTCTATCTTTCCTTAATTAGAAACTTCTTTTTACAATGTACTGGTGCAGTCCTTTACCAGTATGCAGGCTACAACCTGCAGAGAGCTACTACTCTCTCTCGTTCTCCAGCTTCTCCTGGAAGGGAGCTACAACCCCCTTAGCTCTTGCACTAGCCAAGATACTAGTGCGTAGGTGCTAGCCTACAGAAGGATGCAACCTTCTCTTTCTTCCAGGGACCACGTTTCATAAATTTTCAGACTAGATCTATGAACATCAATTAATCATCAAGAATTTCTCCTTTTCACCAATTAGATCTGAATCAAGTAGATACTTCTCTGACAGCTGTACCCAAAACACAGTACCAGAAACCACACACCAAAATCTGAACCCAGAACACTGCAACAATAAACAGAAGAAGCAAGATCACAACTCAAAATATATACGCTACTTTAATAGCCTGAAACCCACGTGCGTATGCTTCTGCGTAGGGGAACAACCTGCGTATACGCTTCTTCACTTCACTGAACTTGCGTGTATATGTGCCTTCGCTTCACTAAACCTGCATACAGATCTATAAATGATAATTCACTCTTTCATATATTCAATCACTAATTAACCCAGATTATCAGACTTATAGATCAAGCAAGCACCACATCTAGCAAATCAAAATCATACAAATATACTATCATTCAAGCTTAAATATTATGACCCATCAATAGAACTTATCCTTCTTCTTGCGCTAAGGTTCCTCCTTCATTCAAATCCAGATCTGCATCATAACCCAATTACCAATGTACCAGCTCTAGCACTTTTTCAGATATTCAATAATAATTCAGATGATCATTTTCCGCAAGATCTCCTTCCTCTTTATAGTCTTAGGCCTTCCACAATACCATGGTCCAAAACCATAACATTTCAATACCATGAACCCAAAACTTGGGATCAACACATCTGACGAGACGCCATGGTCCAAAACCATAGATTCAAATACCAAGGACTAACTACCATGGACCAAGAGTAAGTTCCCCAACATATACGCGCTTTTGTAATGTATAACCCACGTGTATACACGTCTTCTTCTAGATGAACCTGTGTATATGTCTTTTTCTTCTTTCTAAGAGCCTGAACTGAGATCTGTCACCAAGGTGAGTTGCCATCAAGGAAAATACCAGAGCCATAGCATCAAACCTATGCCATAATGCCAACATAACATACCCACTCACATCTGTCTCCATTTCAAAGGGTTGTTGTAGGTTTGGTAACACGAAAAATGATGATTTATTATCATCTCCTTTAGCTCCTAAAAGTTCCTCTACTAAACTTTTCCCCACTTGAAACTCTTGCCACTTTTTGTTACGGCATGGAGTGGTGCTACTACCATTGAAAAAAATAGGTTATGAATATCCTCAAGTATTGTGCTTCCCCAATGAACTCTTAACCTCATAAACATTAGTAGGAACCAACCATTTCATGATGGATTTCACCTTGGAAAGATTTATCTTTAGCTTTCCTTCACCTATCACAAATCTTAGATACACCAAATATTGTAGTGAAAATTCACACTTCTTGATATTTGTTGTCTCCAACGCCTATGTAAAATGTGAGATGTTCTCCTCCTATGTATCAATATATATCAATATATCATCCAAATAAAAAATAAGAAATTAATTTATAAAATGGTTCAATATATCATTCATTAGCCTCATAAACATAGTTGGTGCATTGCATAGGCCAAATGGCATGACTAACCACTCATACAAACCATTCCTAGTTTTGAAGTTGGTCTTCCAAGTATCTTCTTTTTTTAATTTAACCTAGTGATATTCAAACTTTAAGTCCATCTTAGTGAATTATTTTTCTTGCTGCAACTGATCCAACAGATCATCTATTTTGGGTAGGGGGTACCTATTCTTAAGTATATCTTTGTCATAATAGAAAATGGATGGAAGTAAAAATAAGTAAGGCTTATTGCCCATGGGTTACTAAAGTGCACAAAACCTCTTTGTGTGCTCTCTCCCTATCCCTCTCAACTACTTTTATTGTTTATGGAACAAAATGCACTACTAATGGTTCAGTTCTAATATTCAATTGTTAACTAGAGTTAAAATATAGACTCTTCTAAAGTCTTCTTCATCATGATCATTTGTCTAGCCCATTTTCCATGAATAAGGGGGGATAACATCACATCCTTTCAAATTATGGTGGTAAAAACAGAAAGGTCAATTTTAAGTGGCATAATTTTTTCATATTGACTTTGATTAGGGAAATTCTTGTATTGTTGGAAATATCTCTATGTTCTGAATAGTGAAAAAAATATGATGCTTAAGCAACAAAATTTTAACCCCCAAAATGTTGTTTAATGCCTCAAACTACTCCTAGAATGTTTCAAACCCCAATTTGTCAAATTGTGTCCTACTAGTAAAAACGGTCCTACTATTTTATTTCTTCACCTTTTCCACTCTAAAAGCATCGAGATGGATGAAAAACAATATAATGATCCAATTTATATCATTGACCTTCCTATTATATCCACTATGATTCGAGAGTAACTTATGTCAACCCCCATTATTCATGAAAAACGTGTTAGCCATGTGATCATGATGGCGAAAACTCTATAAGAGTAAATATTGTAACTCAAGTTAAGAGTTGAAGGAGTAAAAGATAACCAGTAGTATGCTATTAGTTTGTGATATAATCGAGCGACTAGGAGGAAAATTGTCTCCATTCTATTCAAGTGCATTTTCTTCTATAAATGATAAAATTGGCTAAGAGTGGGTAAAGAGAGAGAAAATAGAGAGAGGGTTTGTATACTATAGTAATTAATGGGCCACATGCCTCACTCATTTCTACTTGCATCCATTTCCATTCATATAAGGGGACCAAAGCACCCTGACCTTCTAACTAGATTTTCTCCTAAAAGGATTTCCTAGGTCATATCTTGTGTTATTGTGGTTTTTGAATGGTTTTTCTATTTTATGCAAAATTATAATTTTAATGCATAAAAAATATATAGTACATAAAGACAAACACATAAAGAATGGAAGAAGGAATCTATACTTTTGCACAAATATGTGTGGAGGTGGATCTCAATAAATGCCTGTTGAATCACATTCACTTGACGCACAATAGGTAGAGTTGGACACAATTCCTAGACTTTGAGAACATGTCCTTCAGATGTTGAATATTCCGACAAATAAGACATCTACAAAACACGAAACAAGAAAATAGGGAAGCAGCCCAAAGGATGGAAATTCCCCTCCAATATAACTAAAGAGGTAAAAGATGAAGAAGAAAAGGATCCCATTTCAAATGTGGAAAACAATAATACACAAGAAAAATAAGGAGAGGAGGAACCTCTCGATAAGCAACAAAATTGCAGGTTTCTGTGATATAGTTAGCAAGGATACCTAAAGCAAATGATTCTGGTGGATACAAACGTCACCATGTATTAGATGATTCTAACTCAAACAAGGAAAGTACAATAATAGAAGAAGGACGCCAGCTAGCTATTTCCTCATCCACGACATATCAAGCAGAATGTCAGAAGGTTGAAAAGAATAAATGGAGAAAAGGTTAACCTTTTCTCTTCATATGTTAGTTTTATTATTTGTATGAACTTATGATCATCAGTCTTCAATTAGATGATGGACTCCTTGCAAGCATCTACAACATGTAATTTTGTTTTCATTAATAATATTACGATTTTTCCTTGGGAAAAAAAATGATTAACAAAATGTTTCTTCATAATAATGATGTTCTCTTCATAATAACAAGAGTTTATCTATTATGTTATCTAAACATTTTGACAAAGTCAAATTACATTAAAAAAATAGATTTTTTTTAATTAATTAAAACATTTTCACTGAGTGAAAGTACAAAAAATTAAAATTAAAATTAAACTAAAAAAATAAAATCAATAATTAAATCATCCTATATCCATCTTTAAATTTGGATCTATTAAACACCAAGAGGGATCAAAAACTCTCGAGGTTCAAACCCATTTTCTTAGTGCAAAACTTGAAGAAAGGTTTGCACCCGAGAGATTTGATCCCCTTAGGAGCTTGATAAATCTAGAGGTAAGATGGATCTAGGATGGTTTTATTATTAATTTTATTTTTTTAGTTTAATTTTTATTTTTATGTAATGTCACGAAGTCAAAATGTTTAGATAACATAATATAACATGGCATTACAACATCTAATCAATAATTTTATTTTTTATTTTGATTTTGATTTCTATGTAATTTGACCAGGTCAAAATGTTTATATAACATAATATAACATGACATTACAACATCTCTTTTGTACTCAGATGGAGAGTGCCTCTCAACCCAAAAATGTAATAAAATTAAATTAAATAAATATTTATAAAATATTTTGATTGTCAAATAAGAGATGGTTTTTCGGCATGTCGTATTGATGAGCCATGGTATTGGCCTATGGTATGGTATGGTTAATATTATCCATGGTAAAGTGTGGTGAGTATCAATGGTTAAAGATCTTATTATATTGTAAGTATTATTTTGATTGTGAAATGTGATATGGCTTTTGGGCATGTTATATTGATGAGCCATCACATTGGCCCATGCTATGGTATGATTAATAATATCCATGGTAAAGTGGAGGTGAATATCCATGGTTAAAAATCTTGTCATATTGCAAGTGTTAAGTTTTTATGTGCTTATTATTGAAATTTAAATATGGTTACAAATCTATTATTTTAATTTATATGATAAAATAGATAGCTACTATTTATATCTTATATATTTTAATGTGATAGAGGTGTAAATATATCTCAAAAGTTATTATAATCTATTTTTTTCTTTTAGATTTAATAAAAAAAGTTATAAAATTAAATTCAATAAAATATTTATAAAATGTTTTGATTGTGAAATAAGACATGGTTTTTAACCCACGGGGCTTTGGATTGACGGTGAATGGGTGTACTGTTAAGGCACTCCTTGCATTAGGTCACTGGTTCAAATCCCCCATGGGTGCTTACCTACCAAAAAAAAGAAATAAGACATGGTTTTTGGCCATGTTGTAATGGTGAGTTGTGGTATTGTAGCAAAGCCTATTTAAAAGTTAATAATATCTATGGCAAAGTGGACATGAATATCCATAGTTGAACATATTGTTATCTTGTAAGCTTATTGTAATATTAAAGTTTTAATGTGCTTATTAATTAAATTTAAATATGGTTACAGAATCATTATTCTGTTTTATAAGGTAAAGTGGATCTTAACTTATTGTTGCTAATTATATGTTATATAGTTTAATATAATATGTATATTATTATTTTCTTTTATCTAAAATTTATTCATAATCTAATTAATAAAAACAAAATTACAATGTAACAAATTGAATTTTATTATTTTTATTACTTTTAACGGACATGTAAATGTTTACCAATCCTTTGCATATTATAAATTGGACATATTAATATCAATTCAGCATATTAAGCCAACATGTAAAAATGTTGACAAACTTTCTTACATTACTCATATACATCATCTCTATATTGGGCTGGAGAGCGCCTCTTGGTGGAATAAACTATAATTTCCCTTAAAATTTCCACTACTCATATTTGTGGAATTATTTTAATTTAATGATATGACAACTATACATCTCTTAGTTCACCCTTATTAAATTTATATCTCTTAGTTCCCACCCTTATTAAATTTATTAGTTGATTAATGATTTTATAACTTACGATTCCTATATTTTTATTTAACTATATAAAATAACATAGCATAACTATAACATAAGACACACACATATGTAAGTTCAAGTGTCAACCATGCATCATTAATACATACATTAAATCCATGATGAAAAGTGCATTTAAAGTGAATAAAAGAATTTTGCCTCTTTTTCTAATTTGTACCATATTGTTTCATTATGTAGTGTGGTGTACCAAAAACATTGTTTTCATGTGCTTGCACCTAATACATATCATGTGTCAAAGTCAAACATTATAAGAACTTGTCTTATGGAGTATTTGGTTGGCATGAAATTTTATTAGTCTTGCAAATAGGTTTATTTCAATTTTTTAAATATATTGACATATTTATGCTCTATGAACAAAATGCATTATTTAGAAATGGGAAAATTTTCAAGTTAGATTTAATCACTTATTTCGATTGTGTTTACATGGAACTCAATACTTTATGTTTTACATAATCTACAACTACAGAAAAAAGTGTCTTCCTTAGGTCTAGTGGATTGACCTAGAACAACAGAAAGCAAGGACTATAATGTCTTCCCATAAACTAAATGGATGGATGAAAGCTACCTGGAATCTGTCACAAGTTTCATTCCTTTCTTAGCTTGTATGCTCCAATCCTATCTCTGATCACTATAATTAGAACCCGCACAATCGGACAACACAAACCAAATATCTTTGACATCTATGTAGCATAATCCAATCACTTCATTCAATAGATCAACATGGTATTGAAATACATGAAATCATAACATCACATATAGGAAAACAATGTACTCCTTGTATTAATAGAAACGGAGAGAGTTGCAACCAAATATAGAGTTGATCGTGTAGAAGAGCTCCTCGAAGTTGACTTGTCCTTCCTTGTCACGAAGTGTGCCTCTATGTCACCCTAATGCATGGAATAATGGCTCTCACAACAACATGAGGGTAGAATCTATCTCCAAATGCCAACCCCTAGCTTGTGGGTAGCAATAAATATATAGAAGAGGATGGTAGGATAGGAATTCTTATCGATTTACCAATCTAGGCTTGAGATCCACTCTTAATGGGAGGATGAGCTCAAAGGATTAGGGGTGAAATATCCAAGTTAGGATAGGATAGGATTCAACAATTTCATTCAAGGTAAATGGTTAGAAGAACCTTTGGAATCTTATGGAAGAAAAACCTTCAGGATTCTTTCTATTTTTCCTGAATTTCTAGAATTATTGCACCCCCTACAAGGGGAACCTTCTTGTGATAAATGTAGGTCCAAAGAGGGCCAACCTTCTTGTGTACGCAGTCTTTTATGGTAATAGGGTGCGTTGGTCCTTAAAATCACTGAAATGAAGTAGTTAAAGGAAAAAATGCAGGGACTAGGGAGAGTAATGCTTAGGGATTTGTGCAATGATGATGACAAGGGATAAAAGGATGTTGATTGATCCAGTTAACAAGCCTATTGACTAGATGTGACAAAATTGCCTATAACAGATTTCCCCTAAAGCGCAAAGTTAGAAATGGAAATTGATGACTGAAGTGCTTTACCTTGTGACAATTCAGTATCAAGAATAACCAACGAGATCATTATCTACTACATCACATTTACGTCATGAAATCTTTGTTGAGGGAGGCATACCCATGCTCAACATATAATCTAACATTACATGTACAATGATCAAAAGACACGTCCATTGACGACAGAGGATGGACCAATAACTGGATGATTGTCTATATGATCATAGTCATCATACATTGTAATCTTTGTATTAATCTTGAAATTGTAGCCCGAATGGTTGGAACTAGATCTGGGGTCATCTTTCTCTTACACATGACCATCCAATGTATGAGTCTAACCATGTGAATCAATGAGATGGAGTCGAACATGGTAGACACCATCTGATTATCGGCCAATGATGTAATCCATTAACATACACGAGAGAAACCATCGATGAGGTTAATGGCTCTCAAGGTACTATAGTACAATCCGTATGGTGTGAATGAATGAGTTGAAGTCAAACACCACACAAAATTTGTCAGTTGAAGGCCAATTATGTAAACCTGCCACGGAGAGGGAGGAAACTCATCATTGATGTATGAAAGAACCAAGGTACTAAAGGGTTGTCTCTAAGTCAACTTCTTGTATAATGAGTTGATGTCTACAGGAAGTGACTCATTGCAGAAGGTACTTGATGTATCCCCCATCATCGACACAAAGTGGGTATCATGATTTGAGATAGAATGATGACGATATGGAACTGGATTAGGAATGACAAACATGGAATGAAAGCTTAAGAGTATTGTAGAATATATTTACTAAATGAATGCTCTTGAAAATGACTCTCCTACACTTCACTTTCATGTTTGTTGGGTTGGGAAATCTTCTTGTCTTTTGGTTCATCATACCTTTTCAAAGCCTCCATTTCCAGTTTTGGGTCAACGATGAGAACTCTATTCAGTGTCGCAACAGAAGTGTCTTGCCTAGATCTGGTGGACTGATCTAGAACAATAGAAAGAAAGGACTATAATGTCTTCCTTAAATTAAATAGAAAACAATATGAAGCCTACCTATAATTTTGCGAAAGCTTTGTTCCTTTCTTGGCTTGTATGCTCAAATCCTAGCTCTAATTGTTATAATTAGAACTTTCACAATCAGAAAACACAAGCCAAAGATCTATGAAATCTATATAGAATCATCCAATCACTTCATTCAATAGATTAACATGGTATTAAAATACATGAAATCATAACATCATATATAGGAAAACAATGTACTTCTTGTATTAATAGAAATGGAGAGAGTTACAACCAAATATAAAGTTGATGTTGTAGAAGAGCTCCTCCAAGTTGACTTGTCCTTCCTTGTCACAAAGTGTGCCTCTATGTCACCCTAATGCATGGAATAATGACTCTCACAACAGCAACATGAGGGTACAATCTATCTTCAAAATTTAACCCCTAGCTTGTGGATGACAATAAATATATAGAAGAGGATGATAGGATATGAATTCTTATCCATTTACCAAACTAGGCTTGAGATGCACTCTTGATGGGAGGATGAGATCAAGGGATAAGGGGTGAAATATCGAAGGTAGGATAGGATATGATTCGAGACTCTCATCTAAGGTAAATGTTTAGAACAACCTTTAGAAGCTTTTAGACGAGGAAGCTTTGGGATTCCTTTTATTTTTTCTGAATTTCTAGAATCAGCGCACCCGTGACAAGGGGCAACCTTCTACTAATCAACATAGGTCTAGAGATGTCCAAACTAATGGTGAACGTGGTAACTTAAGGAAGTAGGGTTAGGTGGGCCTTAAAATCACTGAAATGAAGTAGTTAAAGGAAAAAAAATTGGGATTGGGGAGAGTCATGATTAGGCTTTGTGCAATGATGATGATAAGGGGTAAAAGGATGTCGGTTGATCCAATTAATAGGCCTATTGACCATATGTGAAAAAATGTCCTATAAAATTTTGGTTGATAATTTATCAAAAAAATAAACGCCAAATTTTAGGACTTCAGGCTAGATTATTCTACTTGAGTTTACAGATGGTTTTCTTGTCAACATTTTTTTCTATGTCAACTTTTTTTTCTTGGATTAGTTTATATGTACTATATGTAATAGTTTTGTATTATATTTAATATAACTTTAGGTAAATATTTTTTCAAAGCCATCTCCCATACACCCACGAATTAAAACCATTCGAAGTGTTGGGGGATCTGTTATACATGGTTGGGATCATGATAGATTAGGTAGCCCAACCAAAGTATGTGTTCCACTCATATATCCTCCCTCTGACACCAGTTAGAGTATCATAGGTAGTGTTTTTGTCTCTATTGATGATCTTGCTATCGATAGTGGAAATTATTCACATGTTGTAGGTACACCTCTTGTATTTTTAAATCCTATTTAAACTTTATGTGTTTATGTCTTGAAATTTTCTTTAAATTTTAAGTTGTCTTCAATTGATGTGTTTGAATTTAATGTATATGTTATTATTATTCTAGTTTGTTATATATGTTAAATTATGTTTATGATTTCCAGACCCTCGGTAGGGCGAAGCTGAGGATCAAAGTGCAACATCAATCCCTCTGTGGAATCGTGTTATATCTAGTATCATAGTTGAGGATGTTAGGGCCCATCAGGCATGGATCACATGAGAGATGGGTAAAATCTTTGTTAGTTCACCTACTAGGCATAGTTTATTTTTGATGATTTATAACATCAATAGGTTGATGGCGACATACTAGAGGGAGGGCCCACATTTCGACCTCCTATATTCAATACATAGGATTAGAATGTTGGAGGTTAGAGGTCCACATACTTGGGAGGTAGTGAAAGATGCACCAAGGATATTGATGTTCATGGGGAGCTATTTGACATCCCTCTAGACCATCACTTTAGAGATGATGGTCCGATCCTGCTCAAACATTTTAAGACTGTTGACGTGGTCCCTTTTGTTTATGATCAATTCATTAGAGCTTGGGTCCATTTCCCCCAACATGACGAGGTCCCCATTTACTTTGTAAAGTATATATAAGCATATTTTTTGCTACATATGCTACCATATTACATCAACACTAGATCTAAGTTTTATGGACCCAGCTTCGGACATAGCTAGGATCATGTCGGGGCTCGTAGGGACCCTGTGCATGAACCGCCACCTCTGAGATTATTTCCATGACCATCTGAGAGAGTGGTATTGTCGACAAATCTAGAGCAGTCATCACAGCTCAATGCTGAGACCATGCATACCATTGCAGGTAGCATTCATAGGGAATTTTCCATTGCGCATATCACATTGTATGGAGAAATTAGTAAACCACCCTTGTTGCCTCGTGAGCCACCAGATCGACTACCTGATGATTCATAGCTCAAGATTCTATGACTTGACCAACTTTTGTCATATGCACATACACGTCGTGTCAACACCATCCGTGACACTTGGAGGGTGCATGGCCCATGTGACACAAATCAAGTACATATATACAAAACATTTGAGTCTCGTTGTTAAATTATACATATTTATATTAATAAATTAGTATCATATTGCATTTATATTAATAAGTTCATGATAACATGCATACACAACCCAATTGCATGGATGAGCTTCTGAGGTCATCCGAGGGGGAAGTTGATCAGCCTGAGAAACTTCCTTATGCATGTTTCCATGGCTCAGTCTCCTCCACCTCAACCTCCAACTCATAACGCTCATGTGGAGGAGAGTCACTATGTATAGCCACATTGACCAATAGTGGAGGTAACATTTTTCATTCCTAAGATTTCAACATTTTTTTAAGTTACATTAATGCATGCTAATTAATTCCTAGACTAATTATAGTTTATCTTTTCCATTGTGTACATATGCCCAGATGTAGATAGGTGTTGATGTTGTAGCTATGTGGATGCACGAGTGGGATGCTAGGTATGGAGGCATTGAGCCATAAGCAGGGGAGAACCAAACCTAGATTGATCATACCCCCATCTCACATGACTTCCATTTGCACTTGATTGAGCAATAGGTAGGGGAGCACCAAACCCATATTGATCAAACCCCAATCCCACTTGACTTCCACTTGCAGTCGATTGAGCCACAGGTAGGGGACTATTTAAATGCGTAGTTCAAAATCATTTAATTCTAGATTATTTATTTTGTAAAACTAATGTTCTAATTAATTTAAATTTGAATGTGTTATATTGTAGTACTATATTATGGATGCTTACTTTGTGTCACAAAATTCAGATAAGAGTTCTCGAAGTGATACTTCCTAAGTGGATCATAGATATTTTGTATATTTTTAGGACCACTTCATAGGGCACATTCACATGTGATACACAATCTGTATATTTTCATAGATGGACAGTTTATGGATGCATGAACATTATTTTAGTTTATGCATGCTTATCATTTCAGTTTATGGATTTATGTAATGTAATTTGTATATATTTTCATATGGAGAGTTTATTGATACATTCATTATTTCAATTTATGGATGATTACTAATCTTTTTTATGGATGTTAATTAAATTTTAGTTTATGGATTTGTTAATTATTTTTCTAGTTTAAAACAATTTCTAGAGTATAATTTTTATAAAAAAAAATATATAACAATTTTGATTTCTCGCTTCACAGAATATGAAAATAAGTACAGACTTAGACTATGATGCAAGTCACTTTAATAATTAGGTTAAACTAAAATATATCATGGTTCAATTAAAAAACAAAAATAGGATTGAAATAGATTTTAAATTCAATTTTAAAAGATGTCTTCAACTAGTAAACAACAAATAAATTTTATTTTATTTTATTGCTTTTAGGGTCATCTATAGGAGCTTAGTCATAACATAACATAAGTGATATGTATTAGAATTTAAGATACCAAAAAAAATTAATGATATGCTTCTAGATAATTTTATACAATTTTATGAACTTTTCTAAATTTACTTAGCTATCCCGATTGTTATGAAACCAGCTCAAGAAAAGATAGAAAAGATAGATCAACGCCTTAGAATTCATCCTCTTCGAGGGGGAAACCTCGTTCACATTACATAAATGAACAATTCTTGGATGATACAAATGAAAATACCTCCTTTCTATTTATAGGAGTCTAAGGGGTCATAACATAATTAGAGTCGACATAACAATAATAATGTAAGGGCACAGTAATAACAATAGTGGGCTTTTAAGGGGCACAAGAGTAACAATATGGGCACTACATGGGTACATCAATATAATAAGTGGGTTGTACTAATAACAATAAGGGGTTACATTAGTAGTATAGAGGCCTAACATGCCCCTCTCCTTCAAAAAGTGTTTTCCTCAACGCTTGAGTAGTTCTTGATGCTTCCATATAAAATTCTTCTCCTCCCATGTGGAATCTTCAATGGGTAAGTTCTTCCACTTGATGACATACTCTGAAATTGATCGATTTCGTAGCTGTCAAGTTCTTGATTCTGTGACTGCTCCAGGTTTCAATATGATTTTTCCTTCCTCTTCAATTTCTAGCAATATTGTTTGAATTAGGATCCTTTGCAACTTTTTAATAAGTGGCCATACTTCTTTGTCCTTCTTCCATTCATCCCTTGCTTCGTTTATCCAATCTGGTTGCATAATAGAAATAGCACAAAACAATGCTTCCACATCCTCATCCTTGAAGAGTCTTTCCATTCGGTAAGGTCGCCATTTTTTAAGTGCATATAGTATTGCCAACATTTCCTTCTCATAAATAGCTTGCTTGAGATGTAGTAGTAAAAATACCCAATCACCTACATCAAAACATTTTTCACTATGATGTTGATCTACCTGTTGTTTTGTTTGATTTTGCACCGAAGTGGCGTTATCCTTTAAAAGTTAGAGAACTTGTTGTTGATGCTTGATGTGATCTTTCACTGCTTGAACTTTTTTCTTCTTGATATGTCCTTCTATCTCTAGAGTGAAGAGTGGTAATTTCTTCCAATCCTTTACAAGATATGGTTGGATTCATTTCTTGATGCTCGATGTGATCTTTCACTTCTTGAACATTTTTCTTCTTGATATGTCCTTCTATATTGATAGTTTGAAGAGTGGTAATTTCAACCAATGAATTACAAGATATGGTTGGATTCATTTCTTCTTTCTCGATGTGATCTTTCACTTCTTGCACCTTTTCCTTCTTGATATGCCCTTCTCTCTTGAGAGTTTGAGGAGTGGAAATTCTTGCCAATGCTTTACAAGATATGGTCTAATTCATTTCTTCTTTCTCTGGGGTGGGGTCCTGGCATATATCCTCTTCTTTTGATGTTTCTTGATCCTTTTCTTCCTCCTCTTC
>APFE030074112.1:43844-63263 GCA_000404065.3 Pinus taeda | reverse complement strand
GACTAATTCAGTAGAGTGAACTTGTACGACGTGCCACGTGTCCCTGTTTTGACTTTTGGCTCTAAAAATATATATATAAGAAACTACAGTCCGTCCTATTTTTGTACCTTCTTATGTAATTTCAATCTGATGCTCAGAGAGAAAGTTATGACGATTTTCCCTAGGTCACATGTTTTGAATGTAATTCAAGATTCTGCAAAAGGACCAACTTCCTCAATTCATATCTCCGAAAATATAGCTTGAAAAGATCTGAAATTCAGACCTGAGATTCAATGCGATGTCATCTCAAATGGGTTTTTTGTTTAGCTTCTGAAACGTTGCAAAAAAACGTTATTATGAAAATTCCACGATGACCTGTTTGGAGCAGCGAAACCCTAGAATCCAAAGCTCTGATACCAAATGTTATGAAACCAGCTCAAGAAAAGATAGAAAGGATAGATCAACACCTTAGAATTTAGCCTCTTCGAGGGGGCAACCTCCTTTACATTACATAAATGAACAATTCTGGATGATTACAATAGAAAAACCTTCTTTCTATATAAGGATCTAGGGGTATAACATAATAGAGCCGACATAACAATAATAGTGTAAGGGCACAAGTAATAACAATAGTGGGCTTCTATGGGGCATAATAGTAACAATATGGGCACTACATGGGTACATCAATATAATAAGTGGGTTGTACTAATAATAATAAGGGGTTACACTAGTAGTATAGGGGCCTGACACCGATATTCCAATCAATTATGTATCTGAAGACCTTCAATTAAGAATATTCAATAAGTAAATTTTATAAAATAATAATTTTGATTTCTAGTTTCATAGACTAAGGAAACAAGGACACTAGTCTTACTATGATGCAAGTCACTTTTATACTTAAAATGAACTAAAATATATCATGTATATCAATTTAATATTGAACTTGTAGAAAGAGTCTTTTAGTGCAATCAATGTATGTTGATTTAAACAATTAATGATATGTTTCTATAATCTTATGAACTTTCCCAAATTTACTTGGCTATCCAAGTATTTAAATGAATTCTTTATCTTAAGACCTTTAATTAAGAACATTCAAGAAGTAAAATTTTATAAAATAACAATTTTGATTCCTAGTTTCATAGAATAAGGAAATAAGTACAACTATACTATGATGCAAGTCACTTTGATGCTTAAATGAACTAAAATATATCATGTACATCAATTTAATATTGAACTTGTAGAAAGTGTCTTTTAGTGCAAATAATGTATGTTAATTTAAACAATTAATTAATGTTTCTATAATTTTATGAGTTTTCCCAAATTTACTTGGTTATCCAAGTATTTCAATCAATTCCTTATCTTGAGACCTTCAATTAAGAAAATTTAAGTAAAATTTTACAAAATAGCAATTTTGACTTCTAGTTTCATAGATGAAGGAAATAATTTAAATCTTACTATGATGCAAGCCACTTTGATACTTAAAATGAACTAAACTATATAATGTACATCAATTTAATATTCAACATGGAAAGCATTACAAATGTTTTGTCATACTGGCTTGTAGAAAGTATCTTTTAGTGCACAATCAATCTATGTTAAATTACAATGATTTTAAAAGATTTCAAGATGTAAACTAAGAATAAGTTTCATTGTGTTTTATTTCTTTAAGGTTATCTAAAATATATATATATATATATATATATATAATATATATATATATTATATATATATATATATATATATATATATATATATATATATATATATATATAGATATAATATATATATATATATATTCACCAATATAATAGTATAAGAGCTTAACCAAGTGAAGCATTTGTCTTTTCTCAAAATTAGTTCTTCTTAACAAAAAAATCCATTTCTTCAAAAGACTATATAAATCCCAAACTAAAATTGATCCCTAGTGTAACAAGGATGGAATTATATTTTTGTTCATATATCTCATTTACCAAACATTTCAATTAAAATCCAATGCCAAGTACTAAAAGGGATTGTGAGAAGAGAATGAAATAGATTTAAGTAATTAGAAAAGAATAGGTGTTAGGAATAAAATTATAAGATTTGGAGAGTTTACTAAAGAAGCCAAAGAGAGTGGCTCAAATGAGAAGATGATGAAGAAGATATTGTCTAAAAATTTGCAGGGTTGTTGAACTAAAGACTAATAAAAATAAAAGTTTAAATTCTTATATAGGAAGTCTAAATAAACATTTCAGAGGAAATGATTACTAACTTAATGTTATACAACAAATTGACCTCCTCATCAACTCAGAGGGGAAAGACATGATAGTTGAAGCAAAGACCACGATCACATGCATTGTTTCCACACTAACGTTGGCTATGCACTGACAACCTACTTTATAAAGATCCTCTCCAAGCCTAAGGGTGTGTGATGGACCCAACTAACTCAAGTTTCTAGTTCGGGAACAATGTTAGTGGATCCTAGTGAAGTTCTAAGGGTCAAAGGAATGAATTGACTCATAAATATCTAGATATTTGTTCCTAAAATCAGTCAAGAAAAGTAAGGAAACATCCAAATTTGATCTATTTGGAGGATTTCTAATCCTAATGAAGGAGGAAAATGGGAAAGAGCTTAAAAGCATGACAACTTCATTGCTTTTACCCTAGGGAACTCAAGGTGGAACTTGGAAACCCTAACTCAATTGCTACATAAGCAAAGCTAGGGCTATGGTGATAGAGGTCAGAGCATTTGAAAGGATAGCATACTTGATTGCTGAGCATTGTCTCAAATCTTAAGAAGTTGGTAAGAAGGGAAAGAGTGAGAGAAGTTGGAGGTGTAAAGGAAGGTTGATACAACAGATGGTTGTAGTCACTCTTCCAACATTAATATAGAACTGCAGTTGTACTATCTACTCCATGGTGTTGGTACTATCATTCATTCAGTTGTTTGTCCAATATATTTTGGCATGAGTAGCTTAGTTATGTGTAACTAGATGTTCTTTTATGTATTCATGTATTAGTTATCAAAGTTGTATGTTGTGATTATGCTTGTCTCTTCTATGTCCAAGACTTGATCTGGAGCTGGCTCAGGGGACTTCCACCTAGCTGCATTGTGCTCTCCTGCAAATCTACACGGAGGCTTGAGGTAATCTACTTATCCTACTTTGATAGTTAGTTATTGTTTATGAACATGCATGTAGCTTTGTGACGGTTGCGGATAATCTTACTGTCTGCCAAAGGTACTGGGAAGACCTTTGAGGGTAGCTTTATTCTCCATACACAGTGCATTTTATCCTATAGCAGAATTGGTGACTCCGCTGGGGACTATACATCTAGTTCCGAGTTTACCCAGACAGATCTCAATTTTCTCCTCCTTCTAAGAGCTTCCTATACTTCTGCATTCCCTTTTTGACCCACCAAAAACCTTGTTGCTTCTTGCCTACATGTATTCATCACTGAATCTAATATAAGAAGCCCTATTTTTTACTATTTTCCCACACTAACGTAGGTTAGAAGACTACACAATGCTTTATAAAGCACTGTGTCTGCTTACAGGGAGAGTTAGTGGACCTATTAACTCTATGTGGCCACTACTACAAAGCGTTAGTCTCCCAAAACCTTGATTTCTGGCTGCGTCTGCAAACCAAAAGGGATAGGAAGCCTACTCATCGACTGAAAGAGGATCTGTTACTACATTTTGTCAGCAAAATAGGTGTCCTAAAAGTTTTTTTTTTTAGGAAAAAAGTTTTGTTTTTCTTTCTTAAAATATTTTTTTATGAAAGAAAGATCCACATTTTTTATTCACTCTCCTATTTAGCTGGTTAAAATCTTCTCTATTTTTGGTTTCAAGTAGTTGTTAAGAAAACATTAGAAAGATTTCCATTGGTTATGCATGCGTTAAATGACTAAGATGCATGGAAAGAATATGAATATGTGAAAGACTCTCACCTGTAGAATACAACTTGTTTTCATCGAATTGAAAATTTTCTAAAGCATTGTCTTGTGCATGATTTATGAGTCAGATTCTCATCACATGTCATACGTCAACTCCCCTACCGAAGACAATAAAAAGGTACACATAAAATTTACCTAAAATCAATCAGTAACTCTTTATTGAGCAAACAAACATTAGTTCAAGCTAGGATCTTGGGATAGACAGAGTGAGTAAACTGCCCAAGATCAAAAACCCAAACTAGTGTCATTAAAAGAGAGAAAATTCCTATTGCACTCATACTATCAGGACCACTCCAGTAAAATCGGAGCAAAATACAAGACAACATTGCACTGTAAGTGAAGGTAGCCCGCCTTCGCTTGCAACTCCTTTGGGTATTATGTGTGTTGAGGATCCCTTCAGGGATTTCGGAGCTGATTCGGGGACTCAGGTAGCCTGCACACACAGTGTACTACCTGTGACTATGTCCCCCCCGGTAGTGTCTGTGATTTGAGGTATCCTTAGTGTCCAAGCTTTTAGGGACTTACACAAGGTGATGGGGCAAGCTGCCCTAGTACCTAACACAGACGGACCTACTCTGTCTTCAGCTTTTGGGAGGGTGCTCATCTTCACAAGAGTACTTGGCCTCTCAATCTGAGGTTTGGGTGAAGCTCAAGAGTAACCGTAATTGTACATTTGGCCAGCCCTCTCTGTTATTCGTTGTGATACTATTTTTCATCTCCAATTATCGATGCTTATCAGACAAGGTCATTTCCCTCTGTTTGATGGTTGATCAACTTAGTGTATTTTTTTGTATTTTTTAGGTACCCGAGTGTTATCATTTGAGACTTTAACAAATATCACGATAAAATTTATTGATAAAAATTAAGGTCACCGTGGCTACATTCGGCCCTTGTCGTCAATCTAAATGATTACTAGGACTTCCTCCACTCATTGTGGAAGATCTGTCAAGCTCCAGTGAATCGGATTCCCCATCTTTGGGGAATCAGTCTCCTAGATCTCAGACGGGATTTGTTTGGACAACCAATGATTCAAGTTTGCTAGAGGATTTCTTTACCGAAGGATTTCTTCTTCACTTTAACCCTCTGCTCATGAATCTGTTGGACATACTTTGGATTCCAGCAGCACCTATACTCCATGTTTCTATAGGTGGATCATTTCCATGCATCCCGTCGATGACTAATGGGTCGTGGAACTTTGTGGACACTTTTGGTCCTCCACCACTTCCCTAGTCGACAGTCACCACCACACCATTGATGGCAAACCCCACTATCCCATTTGTCCTAGGTACAACCACTCACATGACACCCTCCAGGAGTTGAACCCAGTCGATGCCAGGTTCCACCCCTTTAGTGTCAAACTGTATACATTCGACAAGTACTACATACAATGCTCCTTATAACACTCAATATAGCACTATTCGCATGGTTCTTGTCAACTAGCAATATGGTCAGCAACCATTGTATAGTTCAAACCCCCAAAGTCAAGTATCTGCGGGCATTCCCAATATGCACATACAGGTCAGGAATGTAACAGTTCCCCCTCCATTCTCAGACATGCATGGTCAGTCATTGATTAACATGAGTGTTTCTTATGTCAATCAAGGACATATGGTTAGTTTTGTGGTGGGCGGGAATCCTTAAGGAGGTCCCAACCAATCCATGGTGGCACCCTACTCACAAATTCAAATGAGTCAAGGGGGCACTACTTATCTTGGGGGAAATTCTATACCCCAACATCAAATTCCCCATGGAAATCCATACTACAACACCATACCCCAAGGCAACTACTATACCACGTAGCCTGTGTATAATATTGGGACTCAAATGATGGGAGGACTGCAAGGTTCCTCAAGTCATATGTCATCACCTTGGTCTGAGTCGGGGGCACCACACAACTTTCCTTTCTTGGCAATGTTGGATATCCCCGACTTGTACAAACATACAAATGACCCCATCTACCATAACTTACTTTGGTCGTCGATCCTGCATAAAATACCAACAAACATCCCCAAGCTCGACAGAAAATAAGGGGAGGATCCGGGCACCCATACCACCACCTATCATCTCCGGTGTGTTTCTAACTCCATGGTGGATGATAGTTTCCAGTTATGTCTTTTTCCTCGCACCCTCACTGGCAACGCAGCTAAGTGGTACATTGAGTTACCACGCATGTCAGTAAATACCTTCGACGCTCTAGCGATGGAATTCTTAAGGCACTTCTAGCTACCCATCCGCTATGAGACTGGGACAAAGCTCCTCACTTCATTACATCAAGATACCGCCACCCACATCTCTGATCATATACATGAATGGAGACATAGGCAGAGGTTAGTCAAAGCTCCCCTCCCAGACTATCTCTTAGCGGACTGGTTCTGCAAGTCCCTACTCCCCCAAATCACTAAGGATGTCGCCTTAGGTGGTGCAGTCATAGAAGACCAATCCATACGGCATGCTCACCACTTAGATCTGATATATGCACAGTCTAGCACTCTTTACAACATAATCCCCAATGCCCCTTACAACTCCAATGCTTCCGCTACTTAGCACCCTAGAGCGCATGCCAATGGGATTATCGGCGCAACCTTTGGGGTTGTTGTAAAACAACTCATCGATCACATTGCCCAGATGTCAATGGATCCCTCTACCAAATCAACTTCTCTTCCTACCACTACGATAAACTCTGTGTAGTCTACACAAAATCTCGATGGTAAGAACAAGAAGAATAAGAAAAAGACCACTCCTTCTGAAGAGAAATCAACGAAGAAGTACAACCCAATGCAAAAGGTTGTTTATCCCTCTGATGATGGAAAGGATGAACCCACATGATTCCCTTGCAAAAACTGTGATGAATACCACACAACATATCTATGTCTACGTCTTCAGGAATGCACAGATTTCATTGCTAACAAGGATACTGGAAGGACCCCTGCTGTCCTTAAAAATCCTTTTCCTACTCAGTAGTAGCAAAACCTTATTGCAAACCAACCCCAACCCTCACAAAGGGGCAACGATGGTTTGCAACATCCTTCAGCTGGTGAAGGATCTTCTACCATTTACACCTTTGAAACAGTAGATCTACAAACAAGAGTCAAATCTTATGGAGCTCCTGTCACTCATGCAGAGGAACCTTCCTCAAGTAAAAACTCACTGTTGCCTAAAAATTTGCATATTGAAAGGCCAGTTGCTTACCTTGTGATTCAACCTCCAAAAGGGGCACTTCAACACACAATGCACAATGCATCTGCACATGCTACCCAAAACTACATCATTGTAGAAGACTCTGTGCAAGCGCCGTTAGCTATGTCAACACTCAAAGTATTACAAACACGCCCAAGACAAAGGAAAGCTTTGCTTTCGTCTATTGGTGGTATCGACTCATAGGATTCCATGCTTGCAGTTTTCGACATTGAAAGGTGTAAACCTCCCCTTTCCCACCAGCTTGCATTTCAAGTGCAATTTTTTTTGAAAGGTAAAGGTATACACAGAACTGTCATCGACGAAGGTGCTTCTACTTGCATCATGTCGACTTCATGTTGGCTTGCTTTGGGTTCTCCAACCCTATCCCCACCGTCAAGTTCCATTAAAGCTTTCGACGGCCACACTTTCATCCCAAAATGTTACTTAGCTAGCTATCCCATCACCTTGAGTGGGAAAATGGTAACAGTAGATATTGAAGTCGTGGATCATAAACTTGACTATAATTTGCTTTTGAGCCACACTTGGATTTATGCCATGAAGGTCATTGTGTCTTCGATCTTTTGTATCATCCTCTTTCCCTTGGATGGAAAGATAGTCACAGTGGACCAACTGTCCTTTTGCACCCCAGATTACTCTCCATTACCTAGCAGCTTTGTACCCTTACTGGGTGGTGTACCTGACTCTTACATCAGTATCAATACCGGTCTACTGAAGGGCTCTTCCCTGATGGGTTGTTTCCCTCTTCGACTGCCCGCAGTTCCATAGACAGTCTCTATGGTTTCATCCATTCTTCACGAATCGACCAATCCTTTGATCCTCACTGCCCCTTCAGACATTGACAGTTACAGAGAAAAAATGTCACTGTCACTAGCTGAATTGGCCTACCAGGCCATTCAATCTACATTTGAGTCTCCGGTCACTTTGGTCACGGCCAACGGTACCATTGCCCCTCCCATAATGGCTCCTTCTTTTGATCCACTCAATCAAGTCCTGCCTACGAATGAAGCTATTAGAGAAATCATGAGTTTAGAAGAGCAAACTTGGGAGGACTCACACCATCGTGTTTCGATTTCTGATTCAGACATGATGCCTCTTCAAATCCTGTCACGTGACGCACATGAAATCGTTTCCTCACCATATACAACTATCCAAACTTTGGACTCGGAAGGAAACAGGGGCAATATTTCAAAAACATTGCTCATCGATATTTTTGTCAAGATAGGCATTGTGGAAAACATCTGGATTGGAGCCGATTACAATCTTGAGGAAATTGCAAGCTTCACCTACCCATTTAACGACTTCCGTGATGTTTTCCCTTGGTCTTATGAGGAAATGCATGCCATAGACCCTTCTATTGTCAAGCATGATATCAAAGAAGATCGAGCATTCTTTTTATGGTATTTTTCTTGCTCATTAATCCAAAAAATCCTCGAGTCTCTTTCTTTGGGCTCGTTAAACTACCACGAAGAAGAGCGAGCGTTCCTTTTATCGTATTTTTCTTGCTCGTTAATCCTAAAAACCTCGAGTCTTCTTCTTTGGGATCGTTAAACTACTTAAAAGAAGATATGAGCATGTTCTTTTTTGGGACTTTTTCTTGCTCTTGAATTGAAAAATCCTTGAGTTTGTCATCGTTGGGCTCGTTAAACATATACAAAGATGGTCTGAACAACTCTTTTTCACTCTTTTTCTAGCTCATTAAACTGAAAAAGACCATTAGAGCATTCTTTTTAGGGGCTTTTTTCTCGCTCATTAAACCAAAAAAAAATCCTGAGTTTTGTCTTTAGGCTCATTAAACATTTATAAAGATGACCCGAGCATTCTTTTAGGTACTTTTCTCACTCATTAAACTGAAAAATCCTGAGTTTTTGTCACCAGGCTCATTAAAAATATACGGCAACAACCAGAGCACTTGCTTTTTTGGGACCATTTCTCACTCTTAAATCAAAATATCCCCGATTCTTTCCCCTCCTTCGGTCTTGTTAAATCTATGAAGGAGGAATGAGTAGTTCTTTTACCTCTTTTTCCTCACTCACTAAACTAAAAAATATATCTCGAGTTTTCTTCATTTGACTCGTTAAAATTTGATGAAGGTATTGAGTTTGTCATCGCGTGACTCATTAAAAATTCACGACAAAAAACGAGTTTCGTCCGTCTCCTCATACTCATAACAAAATGAGGTAGACATCTATTACACATAGGTTTCTCTTTATCCAGATTCAGTAGATTAACTCATGGAAAAGTAACTGATCCGGGTATACTATTAACCTTTTGTTGCACCCGGTTAACAACTATGACAAAGGGACCACCATGGAGTTTCTCTTTACGATCTTTCCAGACTATCTAAATATGAAAAGACCATCGAGTTGTCTAGTCTGGACTCATTAAACTACACAGACAAGATATAGAGTCACTCTTTGTATGATCCTTTCCAAACTCTCAAAACATGAAAAGATCGACGAGTTTGCCTGCCTGGACTCATTAAACTAATCAGATAGGGTATAGAGTCATTCTTTTTGCAGTCCTTTTCAGAATCTTAAAACGTGAAAGGATCGAAGAGTTTACCTGTCTGGACTCACTAAACTAATCGAACGGGGAAAGTAGACAATACCATTGCATTCACTATTATAAAGCGTGGTTTGGTAGCAGTCATTCCCTTGAACATGGCACTCCCTCAGATAAACCTTCCTTGTGACGGCCTCTCAATATGAATCCTACCATCCTATGAGTTTAGCCTAAATACCCTGATGTTCTTGCATCTCTGTATCCTAACACTCTTTGGTGTTCATGAGTCTAGTGCTGCATGGTTAAAACCATTGTCGTGCCTTCTATTGTTCAAGCGTTAACCTTTTGTCTCCTCCATCAATCCATCAAGCATATCCTTTCATCATGCCCTCTGTTGTTTAGACCCAATGCTCAAAGATTCCTCAAAAAACAAATCATTCTTGTCCCATTTCGTGTCAATTGATGTAGGACACATTATTTCCTACCTTTCGACATGTATTTTCCTATCGACTTCAACACTCTATCTAGGAAGACAACCCAGAAACACATTCAGTACCTTGGTACTTGCAGACATTAGTGGTAGGTTGCCTTGTGTTTGATCAGAGGTTCTCATTATTGGCTTCTAGTTAAGCGATTCTATGGGTGTTCGATAATAAAACATCTTTCACACTCGTTAGATTGTACTATGCATCTTAGAGACCATCACCATTATCGATGGCCTTCCTCATGTCTGTTAACGGTCTCCATTATTGACTGGTAATCAGATGATTTTTTTCATGTTCGACATCAACGCATATATTCACATGTATCGATCTATGTTGTTCAGTGAAGCGGATATCAAGACCTTGGGTAGAGGCTTGCATCAATTAGCCTTGTTTCCTCTTCCAAGTTGCGTATATTGTTTTTTGGAGATAGCTCATCAAAATGACCCTATTATGACACCAGATCCGCATTGTGCTTATCGGTGGCCAACATCGTCATATCTATTTTATGAGAAAAGCACTCTGACATAGCTACTGAGCATGGGAATGCCCGACTCAGGACATGATTTTAGTAGTTATATATATATATATATATGTGTGTGTGTGTTGTATCAAGTTTCCCGTACCACTCGAAGCTCCGATCCTCTCTCTCTTTTTTAAAGGAAAATTACGGTTAAGTAAAGTATTTCGGCCATCGTCGCAGCCTCTAATCTCATACTTTAGGTGGCATCTGTTATACAACAAATTGACCTCCTCATCAACTCACAGGGGAAAGACATGATAGCTGAAGCAAAGACCAAGATCACATGCCTTGTTTCCACACTAACGTTGGCTATGCACTAACAACCTGCTTTATAAGCTTCTCTGCAAGCCTAAAGGTGCGTTAGTGACCCAAATAACTCAAGTTACTAGTTAGGGAACAACGTTAGTGGATCCTCGTCAAGTTCTAAGGATCAAAGGAACGAACTGACTCATAAATATCTAGATATTTGTTCCTAAAATCACTTAAGAAAAGCAAGGAAACATCTAGATTCGACCTATTTGGAGGATTTCTAATCCTAATGAAGGAGGCAAATGGGAAAGAGCTGAAAAGTATGGCAACTTCATTGATTTTACCTTACGGAACTCAAGGAGGAACTTGGCAACCCTAACTCAATTGCTACATAAGCAAAGCTAGGGCTATGGTGATAGAGGTCAGAGCATTTGAGAGGATAGCATACTTGATTGTTGAGCATTTTCTCAAATATTAAGAAGTTGGTAAGAAGGGAGAGAGAGAGAGAGAAGCTGGAGGGGTAAGGGAAGGTTGATACAACAGATGGTTGTAATCACTCTTCCGACATTAATATAGAACTGAAGTTGTACTATCTACTTTGTGGTGTTGGTACTATCATTCATTCAGTTGTTTGTCCAATATCTTTTAGCTTGAGTAGCTTAGTTATGTGTAACTAGATGTTCTTTTATGTATTCATGTATCAGTTATCAAAGTTGTATGTTGAGATTATGCTTGTCTCTTCTATGTGTAGGACTTGATCTGGAGTTGGCTCAAGGGACATCCACCTAGCTGCATTATGCTCTCCAGCAAATCTACACAGAAGCTTGAGATAATCTACTTCTCCTACTTTGATAGTTAGTTATTGTTTATGAACATGCATGTAACTTTGTGACGGTTGCAGATAATCTTAGAGTCTGCCGAAGGTCCCGGGAAGACCTTTGAGGGTAGCTTCATTCTCCATACACTGTGCATTTTATCTTATAGCACTTAATGATATGGTGAATCTTTTGAATTTGAGAGAATGGGATATTCTTGAAAAAACATGCTAGTGATTACTAATTTGAAGGGTCAAATTTATTTCATGAGAGAAAAAAAATTATATCTATAAATTTATACAAATTTAATTGTATAAGACAATTTGTAACTAAAAAACCATACAATACATAAATACACACTCCATAATACAGCAAGGAACCTACTCAACTAGTTTTTAAGTATGTTAATATTTGAAAACCTACTATACACTATCAAATTAGTTGGAAAAGATTTTTTTCATTAAAAGCACCATATAATTTAGCATTTTAAAACATGTAACTAAAATTACCATAAAACATTTGTAAGAAGAGCTTTCTTAAAGGAAGAACTTATCATAACTACACAGAATTTCACAATTCCAAACAAAAAGTGGAAAAAAAGTGGGATGAAAAGTATGAGAAGACTAATGAAATTGTTGATAAGAAAACAAAAAGAAATCAAGAGATAGATATTTTAGTGGATTTAGATAATAGGGAAGATTCTTCAAGGTCTTATCAACAATAGATGTACATTGTTATCATTTGTGGTGAAGAGGGGCACAAGTGATTTGAGTGTTTCTTTTGGGAGAATGTACATGGAAATTTTAGCACAATGGTGAAGTAGGGAACAAGGAGGGGTAATGAGGATTTAAAAAACTATATGTTATTGCAAAGAACCTTTTTTATGCACGTGCAAAAATGGATACCCAATGTCTTTTATGTTTTCAATTATTTTCATCAAATCTTGACAAAGTTTAAAATAAGGTTCCTCCTTTTTATTTTTGAATCATACTTTGGAATATATTTCATGATTACATGTTGAGAATAAACTAGATGAATTTAATCAACATTAGATTGCCATAGGCTAAGAATATTAACATTGTAAACATTTCTAGCTAATCAATACATGCATGCTAATTTATTCATTTTGCATTTATTATTCATGAATTTAATATGTATTAATCACAAGAGCATTATGTGGAACATTATAGTGATAAGAAATAATACGCTCGATTTTGTGCAAACACGAATCTATACTACACTTTGTATATCTTTAAAAGACATGTGCTCTTTAAAAAAATCTCATAACCTTCATGTGAGGAATGGAAGAAGAAACTTGTGAGGTTTTCAAAGGTAGGGATGATCCTCATTTAAGATTCAAGGAAGCATTAAATCTTATATATGATGATAGATGTGGTGAAAATTTAATATTGTTATAGGTTTAACAAAGAATGTCTTCTAACATGCACATTGGAAGGAGGGATACTCTTGCTCCTTCGAGATCTTGACACATTTTCTCTCTTTTAACTCCTACAAAGATATCAAGCATCAATCAAACTAATATCGATAGGTTTTGGAGCACCTATGTGATAACTATTTTTGCCAATCCCTCTTGTAAATAAATTGTCATGAATTGTAATTCATGTAAATAGTATATGGAAATGTAACAATTTTTTTTGGTAAACTACATCCTTAGTTTTTATGGGTTATCGTAAACCATTACAATTCGAAGGTGGTTCATAATTTGCATGAATTCAAGTGGTTTCAGTGATTGTTACATCTTAATTTTTAGCTACATGTATTACTTTCAATGTTTCTTTTATCTTAGTTCTATTGTTTAATTCTCAATTTTTTTTCTTTGCTTGGAGTCATATTTTCTATTTCATATTAAAGAAGTAATATGATACTTGAAACAACTTGAATTACTTGTATTTGCAGGAATTTCTTGAATTGCGTGATCTTTTTTCTCTCATTCTTTCTTTAGTTTTTTTTAGCATTTCTTTTGTGTTTGGTAATTTTTTCCAAATCAAAATCTCAAATTTCCTATGTTTGTAGTGAATTCTTGTGTAATTTCCAAATGCATGTCACTTTCAAATTTGGATTTTTTTTTGTTTTCTGATCTACCCGAGCTAATTGGAACTTAAAGCTTGATGAAGCTCCTAATCCATAGCACTTAACATCAATACCACTAACAAAACTTGGTGCGCGGTTACTTTTAAATGGCTCGATCGAATCATCCCTTCCAAACTGAAAGTATTCAGTGAAATGAGTCTGGAACGGTTTTGATTTTTCATGGCGGTATAAGTGTGATGTGGAAGTATTATGGGCAGTAATGACACGGTGGTGGTTGAAGTTTGGCGTGGAGATGTGTGAATGCATGCCAAGTGTGACATGGTGAATTTTGAATCTGGTAATAATGGCTCCTTTTGTTATTCAAATACCGAGGAGGGTGGCGTGGCGTGGCGTGGCGGGGCATGGCATGGATAATCGTATTTCGACCAAGTCATGCGTGATTGCACCTTGCAGAATAATTGTTCACGTTTTACTTTGGCTGCACTTCGCACGGCCACGAAAGAGGATGGTATTGTTGAAACCAATCCTGTGATGAATAATGGCTACAGTATATTCAGCTTTGGATAAGTATTTTATCAATGATTTTCTAAATGCTATGTACAATGTGCTCAAGGGCATCTAACATCCATTGTGCATCTATGTGTGACGTGACTGTATGATAGTCTTTTCCAAAATATAAACTCACATTTTATGCCAAATGCACTATGCGTTTGAGTTTTGGAACATATGCCTTTATAATAAAAAGTTTATGTTTCGCTGTGGGACATGTTTGTTTTGAAAGTTGGACCATTTATTCGTTTTGTCTCTATAGGAAGTTGCATTCATGATTATTTTTGCTTGTCCTTATTCTATATTAATTATTTAGGTACATAGTCTATCACTTTTGTTACATAAAAATTGTTTATTAGAGGTGGGAAATTAATTTCAATGGTTTCCGTCTTTAAAGGGTTTTAGAATTATATAGGAATGTTACTTTTTCTGCAGGAGTTGTAATGGGAGCTGGGGAAAGTTTCACGAGCGTTGAAGACTATTTTTTTGGAGTTTCGACTTTCCTACAATGATTAGGTTAGGGATGTGAATCATTACAATTGCTCAAAAAAGGCAATTACGAAGTTGTCACAGTTTCTTCATAGTTTTGTATAATTAGTACAAATTCATAATTACCTCTCTGTGGCATGCAAGCTTCATAAATTCATAATGGGGAGAATTTATAAAAATGCTTCATGAGTCCTTGACTAAACAAGAAGTTGTGGATAATTCTTATGAAACCTTTGTTTCTAATGATCCAACCCTAGGGTTAGGGAATACAAACCCTGTAGAAAAATATGTTGAATTGCCCCCAAAACATGAGCTTGTGTTGAAACCTTCGCAGGACGAAAGGCCAAAGACATCCTTAACACTTATATCCTTTATTGAGAAACTAGAGCAATCTCTTGATGGGTTAAGGAAGTGTGGCACCTCGACATAAGCGCAATATCTCAAATGTCATGTTGATGAGTATTTCTTTTGATGTTTATGTATATATATCACAGAAGATTATGTGTGCATATTATATGTGGCAGTGAATGCTTAAACATTAGAGTTGTGTTTTCTCTTTAGAATAACTAGAGAAACATATGTAAAATTGTTCCTTTGTATTTTTAAGCTAGATTGTTTCAAAGAGTAGTCATGTGTCAGAGAACTGATAATGAACTTAACATTTAATATATATAAAAGGGAGGGACTAGGAGAGAGCAACCAAGAGAATATGTTTATATATTAATAATTTTTATTATTATTATACAATATTACCCGCTCCCAATTAGTCGTTTCTTGTAAAATTTGGGGAAACCTCTAGCCATTCGAGAGACCCGTACCCAATTTCCAATATTCCTTAGTTCCAAAAACTCATACACATACTTTATCGCAATTATCACCAAATTAATAATTTGTACACAAATTATGTAATATTGTAATATTTGTGATAAACTTATAATATGTATGTATGTATGTAGTATGTATGTATATGTATATATGTATATAATATTATATATATATATATATATTAAATATGTATATAATATATATATGTATATATATAATAATAATATAATAATATATATATATATATATATAATATATTATATAATATATAATAATAATTGTTTTTTTGTATAACTGTTTGATTTTATATTATGATGCAAAATATAGATATGATGATTTTTTTTTGTATTATGAGTTGTCTTATCGGAAAAACGAGCCCAAAACACAAAAAAAAGGGTTGATATCACATAAATTTTCCTAGACTAATCTATATGATAAGAAATATTGACTATACACAACACGTTTGCATAATTTTTCCTTACAAAAAGGTTGGTCTCATGGAGAGGATCTGACTAAGTTTGGAAAAAATGAAAAAACTTTGACATAGACCAAATTACATATTTGAGAGCTTATTTCACTATGGCATTGATAGTGGCGTGAGCAACCAAAGAAAATTCCTAAGCTTGATACCTCTTGTGACCACGAGCGAGCTTACCATTGTCGGGCTTGGCCTAAGGAGTGGAATGTTCATGTGTAGACTCTGCCTTTGAAGCCTTAGCACTAACACAAGGATATTGCCACTAAATTCTGTCATCTGAGCCACAACACCAACTCAGACCTTGCCACTGATTTTTTCAAATGGTGCCACTATCAAAATCCTTTTGGAGGAATTTCATCATATGTTTTATAGGAGTGCCAAGCCAATAGTTGAAAATCCTGAGTTTGTGGAGTTGTATGAAGATCAGAAAAGTCACTGACCATGTTGACTCTCAAGTTGAGCATAAGGAAAGTGATTTCCAATTCTAACCAATATCTGGGAGGGATGGTTGATTTTTCACAATTTCTCAGAGCAAAAACAAACTCCCCTAATTTCTCAGAGTTATGGCCACATTCTCATATTCCACCAAATGCACCCAAGATCTCAGAGCTGAAATCATGGTGAGACTCTTGAGAGTTCTTGTACCCATAATACTACAAATTACACCCTGCGAATTATGATGAATTCAGATAGATGACTCGAGAGAGATATGAAGACAATTAGGTCGGGATGCCACTATAAAAACCATGTCGAGCCTGCGAATTGGGGCCTCGAGGGTCTGAATGTGATGCCCACTTAAACGAGGGTGCTCCATCTCTGAGACAGCCAGAGCAAGATGACACAGGGGCCTATTGACAATTGGGAAGAGAGAATGAGAATGATGGACATGGATTCTTCTTGTGAATAACACCATACTCACCATAATAGTGGACATCCAATTTGCAACCTCAAGTGGCGTAATTATAGGGTGCCAAGGAGGAAAATGGTGGCTCTCTTTGATGTTAGTCTCGTCTTGTCTGAGTTGAGCATGCATTAATTCATAATGGCACAACAATGAATGATTATGAGCCATGATGATTTTGTGGGTAAATCCTTTGGTACTTCTAGGAATGAGGTGATCGACAAGATAAAGTGTAGTTGGAGATTAGTTTTAGGATTCATCTCAATAGATTTAATATATATTAACGTTTCAAACCTACTTATGCCATTCATCTTCAAAAGGAAAATAAATATGAAAAAATATGACCATGCTAAGAACAAATAAATACGAAATTAAAAGGAAAAAATGCAACATGTAGAAAACCTAATAATGTTTATTTATGTCTAATGTGAGTGTTGGATTAATAATAAGAATCATATATTAATTATTTAATTTGGTAATATAGTTATTTCTATTAATTAATTTTTAAATTAATGAATAATATAAAATTACAATATATATATATTATATATAATAAAAATAATTTAAGTGGTAGAATATAATTAGAATCATATATTTAATAATTTTTATTAATTAAATTAATTAGTAATGGTATTATTATGTTATGATTAAGATAATATAATAAGGATAATCATTAAAGGTATAAAAAAATAAAATAAATTGCAAAGACAGAAGGAATAGGAAGATACAATTCTGAAGGTGAGGGTGGAAAATTGGAAATCTAGTTTTCACTGATTTTCCACCTATAATATCTATTTAGGTTATTTAGGTGCTTACGAATTTCAATAGTCTCCATTAACTTCTTATGGTGACAATTGTCAATCCTAGCCAATATAATAACATTTTCAATGTAAATGTGATGATTTGTTCTTAGGGAGTGTTCTTCAAGAGAAGAGGAATGAGAGTGTTTGTGTTTTATGTTAACACAATTCTCTTGAATTCTAATTTTTATGGAGCGATTAGTTTCACCCACATACGATCTAGCACAAGAACAAGGGATCAAGTACACACCTTTCTTATTGATGGGGTCAATGAGATCTTTGATGGACCAATGGTGGCTACAAATAGAGTTCATAGGTTTAAAGGTGATGATGATGGTTTTATTTCTAAGGATATGATAATTTTTCAGTGGTCCCATGGATGTAAGAGAGACAAAATTTGGAAACCCTATTGTTGATATCATATTTTGCTTTAGGTCCTTTCTTAGCTTTTTAAAAAATCCTTAATAACTTAGTATTTTGTGTAGCCATTTTTCATAAAAACATCAAGGAGATGGGTTTTCTCATTATCTAAATGGTTATCATTGAAAATTCTAAGGGATCTTGTGGCTAAGGTATTAAGAACCCTAGGTTTTTTGTTGGGATGATGGTGGGATTCAACATGGAGGTATTGTTCAATATGTGTTTTTTTATAGTAAAATTAATGGGAGATGGATATAGCTTGATTCCTAGTAAACAGAACATCCAAAAAAGGAATACTACCATCTACTTCAGACTCCAAGGTGAATTTGATAAATTTAGATTAATTATTAAGGTTTTGTTTAAATATTTATAATTTCTCACATCCATGAGGCAAATAATGAATGTGTTTTCAAAAAATATTTTCTAAAAGTTTAGGCTTGAAAAGGGAAAAGTAGGATGCTTTGGTTTCAAGTTCTTCCGTAAAAAAATTAGCAACGACGGGGGAAGAGGGGAGGCCATAACCACACGACACATTTGTTCATAAATTTCATTTTGAAAAATATAAAAAAAATGTAGATTTAAGATATAATACAATTAACCTAGCTACATTGGGATCAATTATTTTATTAATAACATCCATGGCACCATCAATGGGAATCTTAATGTAAAGTGAAATAACATCGAAACCAACAAGTAATTTAGGGGTTAAAGTTTTATAACTCTAATTTCATTAATAAAATGGGAGGAGTCTTTAACAAAGGAGTTGGACCTATTTCCCACAAGAGGCTTGAGTTTCTTGGCAAGGTGTTTAGAAAGAAGGTAGGTGAGTCCTCCTATTGTGTTAATAATGGGCCTCAATGGGATCCCATCCTTATGGATTTTTAGTAGAACATATATTCTAGGTGTGGAGGGATGACATGCAATGATTTTCATGTAAGCATGCTCATTACTATTCTTGATGGAATTGGAGACAATCTGTGAAATTTTCTTTAAAGGTATGGTCTATCTCCACCGAGTTTGATGTGAAGCAGGATGATATGAGAGCTAGAATACAGGGGATTTAATGGTTTGGCTAGATGTCCCTTGGCAATATTCTTGACACTACACTTGTCAATTGGCGTCATGCTCACACACCTACAGTGGGGGAATATACACAATGTTTTAGTTATGCTATATATGGGGTGCTTGAACCTTATGGTTTTGGGCTTTGACCCTTTTAAATAT